>JAJEJO010002136.1:211239-259982 GCA_020662805.1 Glaucomys volans
GAAGGAAGGAAGGAAGGAAGGAAGGAAGGAAGGAAGGAAGGAAGGAAAGAAGGAAGGAAGGAAGGAAGGAAGGAAGGAAGGAAGGAAGGAAGGAAGGAAAGAAGGAGGGAGGGAGGGAGGGAGGGAGGGAAGGAAGGAAGGAAGGAAGAAGGAAGGGAGGGAGGGAGGGAAGGTGACACAAGAGGAATACCTGTGGAGACCTAACAAGCAGCTTGGTGACCAGTTAGTGATGCCGTATTGTGCAGCTGACGTTTGCTGAAAGCAGGTCCTAGAGGTTCTCATCACAACACGTCTCTGGGTGTGAGCTCTGTGAAGCAGCTTGCAGGTGGCAGTGGTTCACACGTGCGTGTCAGAATGTCCCACTGTATACCTTAAACATTTCCAACTTTGTCAATTATGCCTCAATAAAACTAGGAGGAAATTCTTTAAAAAAGCAAAACAAAAGACTCAGCTAGTTGGAAAGGAGGTGAGAGGAGACTCCAGGCAGAGACCCAGAGTTGGGGCTGGGTACCACCATGGTCCAGGGACCTCTGGTGGCTGCCAGAGAGGACAGGGACTGAAAGAAGTGCTTTGGAGCCAGACACGCCTGTGTCCAGATCACTGCTCCGCCACCTACCACCCGTTCTGGGCCTCCAGCTTCTTACCTGGAAATGGGATGTTAATCCCACGGAAGCCTCAGCAGGCCAAGGATCTCACTGGTCCTGCAGGCCAAGGCCTGGAACCATGATGGCCCCGGGGTGACGCCCCCTTCTGTGTGCAGAGTGATGGGATGTCAAGTGTCCAGTCCAGGCGCTCAAGAATAGAGATGCTCTTGACCCGTGGGGCTCAGACGCTACTCACTGATGGGAATGACAACATGGATGAGACCTTGCAGGCCAGAAATTGGAACTCTTCCTGTAAACTGTGGGAAGCCAGTGAGTTCCTGGGGGACCTAGGAAGCCCCCGATCACCAAATGCAAGTCCCTACTGCGGAGTCTGTTGGCCTAGGGTGCTTCCTGTGACCCTTCCCGGGGATGTTCCCTGAATGTCATTGTCACGGGGGTCAGGGTGTTCCAGAAGCAGCTGCAGCCCCTCTGGGGACAGCCTGAGTCAGGAATGAAGAATTTCTGGAGGTGGCCAAACACTGACCCCTTGGGGCTGTTCCCTGGGACTAAGAAGGCACACCAGCCTGCCTGACTTGGGGTCACATGGTCAGCATCCTGCAGACCTGCACAGAACTCTGACCTTTGACCTGCTGTGTACCCTGACCTCTTGGCCCTGCCAGACTCTAGTGTTTGTTTGGCTGGAAGGAGAGGGGGGCCTGGGTGAGGCAGGAGGGGCGTTGTCACCTGGTGTCCTCCTCAGGGCCAGGGTTTCTCTCAGTCCCAACTGGACCTCTCCAGCTAAGGCCATGGCCGGGAGGAAGCCAATGAGTTGGGGCAGCCCCTGTGTCTTCTCTTGGCTGAAGTGGCTCTGAGGGAGACCAGAGCTTTCCCCAGAGAGCTCGACTTCCCCTCCTCTGCCCCAGAGCTTCCACTCACTCTCCCTTCACCTCTCTGCCTCCTGCAGGCCTTTGTCCAGAGAGTCCTGCTCCCCGCCCGTGCTCCCACAGCAAGACGCAGTGCTTACCTTCCAGCCCTTCAGCCTGGCCCTGTGTCCCTCTCTATTCAGAGCCTCTCCTGGGCACAGAGACTGACCCAGGGCCCCAGAGGGAGGATGCACTGCCAGCAGATGCATGGGTTGCTTGCTTGTCTGTGAAGTAGGAAGGGCTGTGAGGACCAGAGGGGTCTTGAAGGGACAGGCAGAGAGCTGGCACGTGGCAAGTGTCAGTAATAAGGCAGCCAGCAGTGGCTCTTGGAGCGGCAGAGGTAGTGATGGGTTTTGTAATTTAATGAGGGAGGGAGAGAGAGAAGAAAGAAAAACATACAAACAGCACAGAAGAGACCAGGAGGAGGCTGGGGATGCCTGAGGGAGATCTTGGAAGTGAGGAGGGGAGCTGGTGAGGAAGAGGAAGAGGCTATTCAATACTGAGGAAGTCGCCAGGAAGCGGCAGCCTCGGGGTGGTTGGGAATTATAGACCCAACTGTACACACACTCCTTCAACAAACCAGTGTGTGAAAACACTTGCTATTTATTGAGCACCTACTAAATTTCAATCACTGTTCTCGGAGCGGGGACACAGCAGTGAGTAAGTACATCTTGTCCTCAGAGAAGTCGTCATGTAGCAGGGGAAAAGCAGGCAATCAATGAGCAATCAACCCAGAGAACATGCTGTATGTGTTGTTTTTCTTCAGGGGAGGATTATCTGTACTTTAAAACATCAGGACATACATGAAGGACTTAGACTGTGCTTGGCTGGCACATAGTAAGTACTCAATAAATGCTGCTTATTATTTTAGTTCTAGCCTCACCCATCTTGGAGGAAACACTGCTCTGGCCATCCTGGAGCAGGATTTCCCTGACTCTGCTTCCACTGTCGAAGGATTTTAGTACCTGCAAACCTTCCCAGGCCACTCACATGGGCTCCCAGAATCCATCCACTTGGTGGGGAAAAAAAAAAAAAAAAAGACACTATTGCTTCTATTCTGATTCTTCAGCTCTGACTCAAAGTGCTGTATTTCACTGTTTCCAACACCCTCTGTCTGGGTCAGTACCAGAAATCGCCCACAGGCCAGCTCTGCTAGGCCCCCACCCAGGCCCACTGCTGACCGGCAATGGCTTGCCCCATCCATCCATGACCATCAGCACCTGGACTCCCCAGATCCCCAGGGACATGGGAGAGGTTGTCCCCCACCCCTTTATAAAAGACACGGACCTCACCCTGGAACTTCGAGCTGAATCCTCAGGGCTAGTGTGGGGCCTGCTAGTGGCCCTCTGCCAGGCCCTGACACTGTCCACCCCAGGCAGCCTCTCCTGTTGAGGCACCATCTTCTCCCATTCGAACTACAGCGGGGCCCTTGCTCCTCCTCAGCGCACCCGTCCACTCAGATCCCAGGGTGATATACTCGCCACGGAGCCTCCGTCAGGCCCCTCTGCCTCCTCTGCTCCTTGTGACTCCTCTTGCCACCTCCTCACGTGGGCTGGGGCCTGGGGACAGGCTCAGTGCTCCAGCCTCTTCTCTCCTCTGATTGCACCCCTCTTCACTCCTGGGTTGACCTCACCCAGTGTCAAGGTTAAGAGCAGAACTCCAGACGTGGTGTAGCAGACAACCATGCAGCCGCCCAGGAAGTCCCCTAGACATTCAAGTTCACACGTCCAAACCAACTCCTGATCTTTCTCCGCCGATAGTACTTCCCCTGAGTCCCCCATCTACATTAGCTCAGGCAACTGTACCGGAGACCCCAAACCTTAGGGTCTTCCTTGGACGTTCCTTCGCTCACCAGCCTTCCCCACCCCCAAGCTAACCAATCAACCAAACCTGCCCACGTCTCTCCAGGCCCAACTTCCCCCATCACAGTCACCTTCGACCTGCATTTGCTGTCTCTGTCCTTGTCCTCTCTTGCTAAGTTGCTTCTCGTATCCCTGGGTTCCACATCTGTGGGTTCATGAGGATCAAAAGAATTTGGGGGAAAAATTACATGTATGTTGACCAAGTACAGAATTTATCTTGGCATGATTCCCCACACAATGCTAGCTGGTACAACTATGGACACAGCATTACACTGTGTTGGGTATTCTAGGTCACCTGGAGGTGACTGAAAGTATGTGGGTGGATGTATGTAGGTTGCATGAAAATCCTTCATTATTTCCCTAAGAGACATGAGCATCTGCAGATTTGGGTACCTGAGAGAGGTCCCGAAGACAATCCCCATGGGCACCAAGGGACTATTGTATTCTCAGCACAATGACACTAATAATGTAGGTCCACCCTTCCACAGTCCCAAATTGCCCAGTGGCTCCTGTCTCACACGGAGTCACTGCCCAGACTCCGGCCAGGTCCTCCAAGGGCTGCAGCATCTATCCCTCCTGTTATTTCTACGCCACTGCACAGAGCAGAGTGTCCACACCCTCAAGTTTGAGCCCAAAAGGTCTGCTCCAATCGCAGGGCCAGTGTCCTTGCTGTCCCCTCCCTGGAGTGATCTTCCCCCAGACACCCATGTGACTCTGTCCCTCGCTAGTTCCAATTCCTACCTAAATGGAGGCCTTCCCCGACCACACTGGTTCACCTGGAGCTGGTCCCACCCGACAGCCTTCCCAAGCCCCTTCTCCTCGGGCTGTGTCTCTGCAGTGCACACCCCAGCTGGCACGCTGAACTGTGACCTGTCTGAAGTCTGTCACCCGTCTCCACTGTGTCCTCAGCACCTAGAAGAGGCCTGGCATGTAGTAGGTGTTTTACAGAGTGAATCTATGGAAGATACTGACCCCACCCACAGCTGCCTCCAGTCCTCCTCGTGGCCTTAACTCCACTGTCACTGGATTGAGGGAAAGTCCTCAGACCCTATTCAGATAGAACCCCATTTAGCCCTGACAGTTGCCTCCAGAAACCTGGCCTCCTAGTGGTCCCTGGGGCACTCAGCTCGGTCCTCTCTCTGACCCCAAGTCCAACCCTAGCATGCTGCTGCTTGTCATTCGCCAGAGATGCGGGGTTGGGGTTGGGCCTACAGGACTGCAGAGCTGGGGTCCTCAGATACAGCGAATGCTGGAGACTGAACGATCCTGTCCCCTGAAACCGAACCCCCAAGGTGATGGCATTAGCAGGTGGGCTCTTTGGGAAGTAGTCAGGTCATGAGGAGTGCCCTCCAGGATTAATGTCCTTCTAAATGAGACCCCAGAGAGCTGCTCCTGCCATGTGAAGATGCTGAATCGGCCAGCACCTTGATCTAGAATTTTCCAGCCTCCAAACTGTGAGAAATAAACCCTGCTGTTTACAAGCCACGCAATCTCTGGTCGTTTCCTCCAGCAGCCTGAACTAAGAGAATGTGCCGTAGTGCAAGAAAGCTGAGCAGGGACGGCTATTTACCAGGACAGAATGTCACGGTGGTTTCAGTAAACCATGGTGCCGAGAAACCCAGGAGTGTCACCAGAACAGGCTTTGGGTCCTTCACCAAGCCAAACTGTGCCATGGATGGCTCAGGAAGGCTGAGGGAGACAGGCCCCAGGGGCTACCAGAGCTGTTCAGATGTCCCATCCGGGTCGACCCTGTGCATCCAGGGGCTGCTCCATCCGGGTGCCCACCTGCCCAGAGCGCTCCTGCTCCTAGATGGGCCCTCTGCACACAGCTCCATCGAAGCCCCTTCCACGGGTCGTCACGCCTTATCCACATGGCAGCCAGTCTCTTTCACAAAGATAGGGAGCCCTCGGATCTCATCGTGGCACCACAGGGACAAGCCCAAGGCCTGAGCGAATGGACACGCCCACTCAGGAAAGGAAGCGGGCAGTCAAGTTTATCAGCATCCATGTTAGACACTTTCCGTCCAACACCCCCTGAGCTTGTTTTTACAATCCCCTGAGGCAATGGTGGCCAGCCTTGTTTTATGGATGTGAAAACTGAGACTCAGATTGTTGTCTGCATAGTTATACAACTTAGAGCTGGAAGAACCAGTGTTTAAAAACAGATCTGTCCGACTCCAAATCCCATGCTCTTCCTCCTGGCCACCCTCTCCTGAGTAAAGAGTTTTTGAGTACCTACCATGTACTGGCGGCTGCAGTGAGACATCTCAAATAGGCTGTTCTAGTGAATCCCACTTCATGAGACTTGTATTTGCCCCTTGTTGCAAATGGGGACACTGAGTTTCGGTGAGATCACCTAGGCTGCCTGAGGTCACCCGGCTGCAAATTTCCTAGCTGGACTGCAACCTGGCTTTGTTTGACCCACAACACCAATACCTGCCAATGTCCAGGCTGGTTGACCCTCACTGATGGACACAGGCTGTTGAGAGGGAGGCCTCAGTCTCCTCCTCCCTTGGACGCCTTTCTTTGTGCTGTCCCAGCTGTGTGAGTGTAGCCAGCAACCTTTAGTATGCATGGGCCTGGGGGGAACCCCAGGAGTCGGTGGAGAGGGAAGGACCAGGACAGGCACCTCCACATCTGAACAAACAGAGCCAGCACCAGGCCTGCCCACTGGCAAGGGTTTGCAGCCTCCTCATGGGTCCCGGAGGCTGCTCACTGCATGTTCCTGCTTTGTGCAGAGAACAAAATCATCAAAATGGTGGGTAGTTGAGGGCTCAGACTCTGGAATTTCTGTTCCTTGGTTTACATCTAGACTGCTCACTGGGTGTATGATCTTCAGATTGTCATTCCTTCTGAACTTCACCTTTCTCCTCTGTAAAATGGGATTAATAATGGAACCTGTCTCATAGAGTCATCTACTAGATTAAACGAGTTAATGTTGACCTATTGCTTGGAATAATCAATAGCAATTCCAATCATACTAATTGCTTAATGTAGATGGGTGGAGAAAGAACCATCCATGAAGCCCCCACTGAATGGAGAAAGCAATCCAAGCCTCACGGACACCACTTTGCACCTTTGCCTTGGTCTTGGAAGAAGACAGACCTGAAGTCCAAGGACCTAAGTCTGGCCATGTGACCTCTCTGTTGGTCTTGTCCTGCTCATGTGAAAAAGAAAAGTCGTGATATTTGAACCTGTCCTACTTAGCTCTCAGGATGCTCACAAGGCTCAAATGAAATACTGTATGTGGAAATATTATATAAAACATGAAATGCCTGAGACATGTGAGCTATTGTGTGAAGCCTGCTCCCTTTCTTGTCCCCCACCCCGGCTCTCCCCAGTCAGCCAGGCTCCCTCCCCATTTTTTGGCCCTCAGCTGCCCTGGAATCTCACTTGGCTCCCAGAAAGGATTCAGAGCAAGGCACAAATTGTCCAAAGGTTGCTTCCAAAGCCTCCAGCGGCTCGGCCCAGCCCCAGCCCGACCTCCTTGACAATGTCGGCTCAATGGGAAAGAATGGAGCTGGCAGTTCCGTTCCACTCAAGCCCACAAGCATCCCTTGAGCATCTGCTATGTCCTGGCCCTGAACACTGAGGACCCAGGGATGAACAAGACAGGCTGTGCCCTGAGATCAAGTCATGGAACAGTCCCATCACAGCCACTCTTCCATGTACTATGACCGGGTGGCCATGTGAGCAGGAGCCCACCCTCCCTGGAAAAGCCTGTTCCTCCCTGTTCCATGCCCAGATCTGAGGCCTCTCCACATCATCTCCTCATCCCCGTGCTGATGGATTTGCCTGCGCTCCAGCTAGAGGACGCTCTAGAATGTTATTAGGTCCAGCTGTCAGTTCAAAGAGGCTCGGCCAGCTAAAGCACCCCCTCATGGTCGCCCAGCTAGATCTGCTGGGATTACTGGGCAACTTTTTACGTGACAATCAATATTCCATTTCCAATCGGATTGAGCCTCTGGGCAAGGACAATAGGAGCCTTAAAACTAAGCCCCAGGGGGTTCCTAGAGCTCCTCCTCTTCCTCCCGCAGGCCTTGAACAGCACCTGACAGTTCATGCAGATGTCCCATTTGCTCGGTCCCCACAGTGACCCCGTGGAGAAACCTCATTCCCCCTGTTTTACAAATAAGGAAACTGAGTCTGGATAAAATCCTTAAAGACGTTTCAGTTCCATTTGTTGGTGGCACTGAGAACTGAGTTCAGAAATTAGAGAGCCCGTAGCCAGCATCTTGTTTCGACTTCAAACTGCAAAGTCACTTTTGGTTCTTCCGGGATTGTGATTATCTCCCAGCCCCTGCTCTTTTGTCTTCTCTCTTACTCTCTTAGAACATTGCCTTAAGAAGCAAGAGTCCCGGGCTGTCACGTGGCTGGAGTGTGCTCTCTCCGCGGCCTTTGACCCCACCTCTGAACCGCTCACGTCTGCATAGCTCTCTGCCTCTCCTCTGTCTCCATCCGGCTGCTGTCTTCCTGACCTGCCCAGGTCCCTCTCCTCTCTGCCTCTGTGTCAGCCAGATCTGGTCTGCTTTTCTCTCCCCAGTTCTCTTTCCCCCACATTCTCTGTCTCTCCCACCCCCCACGCCCACCTCTGTGTCCGTGTGTCTGTGTGTTTGCACGTCTGTATTCTGCCTGACTCCTCTCTGCCCCTTCCCCTCCCAGATACTCAGAATGGCCCAGACCTTTGCTCTGACGAACCCTGGGTGTCCAGGGGCTGCCTCTGGCAGAATTCAGCCCTCAGTTCTGGCAGCAGTGGGAAGGGGAGGCCACCAAGGGCCCTGACAAAGCCCTGCCCAAAGCTGAATATTCCCCTGGGCACAAAGAAGAGGACTTCCAGGGGGGAGAGAAAAGGAGACACTGGTCAACAGCAAGCCACCTGCCAGGGTCTCCACCTCCCAACCTCCAGTGGGAGGAAAGATGGCGACTGAGCCTCTAGCAGGAGCAGCTTGCAGGAGCGACGAGTGACCTCAGAGCCTCTTAAGCAAGGGCTGCAGGGGTGCACATGGGGAGACAGGGGGCAGTCTTCATGAAGGGCTGGAGCCCAGTCTCTCCTTCTGTTCCAGATGTGGGGGAAGCTGGGGCTCAGAGGGGAGAAACGGATGCAGCATGCCGCTCATCCCCACCAGCTGGGTTCGAGTATGGGCTCCTCCCAGCTTGTAGCAATGAGTCTCTGGATCCCTGGGATTCCCTTCCCATCAGGAAGCAGTGACCATTGTCCCCATAGTGATCTTTTGTGAAGTGGAGTCTTCTCTGGAGTTCCTTGCACAGAGCTTGGCAGGTGCTGGACACTCATTGCACTTTGGCCCCTGCCTCCACCTTCCAGAAGGCCTTTTGGGACAAGCCCAGGTCCTGGCTCTCCAGCCCCTGCTCCCTTCAGCTCTTGGCTGGTCTTCTGCACCCTGGTGGGTCTTCCTGCCTGGCTGCCTGGCTGCACAGGACAAGCCACACCACTGTCATTACTGCCGGGTCTCATCTGCCTCCTGCCCCACATCTCATCTCCTCACCCTTGGTCCCCAGGTGGTGGCATTGGGAGGAGGTGGAACACTTAGGAGGTGGAGCCTAGTGGGAGGTCCTTGGGTTGTTGGGGTGCACCCTCAAAGGACTGATGGCATTTCTCAGCGGACCCCTTGGTAGTTCTCCTAAGAGGGTGGTTATAAAAAGAGGAAGCCTTGCCCCACCCCTCTCTCTGCTTCCGGGTTCAGGAGGCATCTGCTTGCTCCTACACACACTTCCACCATGATTGGATGACATCTTCTGCCCTCACCAGAGTCCAAACCAGTGGGGCCACCCAATCTTGAACTCCAAAACTATGAATTAAATAAACCTCTTTTCTTCATAAATAACCTACCTCTAGTATCTTGTTATAGTCGTGACAACTCGGCTAATACAAGCCCCTGGTTCTCCTTGACAGTTTCTGAACCAAAGACAGGTGCTTCCTTAACAGATGGGGGAAGCAAGAACTTTAGGGTCAGTTAGACCCAGGTTTGGATTTGGCCTTCTCTGCTTAGTAACCCATGAAATGGGGATAACGACAGCAGGATTGAGTATCACCAAGAGCCTAGCACAGCAGACGGGCCCTCATTGAAGCAGGGTGGGCTTTCACTGTGACTCCTGGCACTCGGCCTCCTTGGTCCTTAGCATACTGCTGGCGTGAAGCAGAGATCGGTAGGTGGAGACGAACGGGATGGAGCAACCCTCGCAGATCAACTGTCCTACCAGTGACTTGCCTATTACAGCTTAGCCTGGACAGCGACTCCCAAGAGTGCCCGGCCTCAGGCTCAGAATGATTTCTAGAACCATCCAGCTGCCACCCATCTTCACGCTTAAAAGGAGGAAATGAGGTCCCTGGAGAGGGAGAGAGATTTGCTTAACCTTCTGGTTACCATGTTCACAGAGCTGTTTGTCCTCTATGAAAACACAGAGAAGATAGACGGGGGTCAGGGAACACAGAATGGCTCATCTCATTCACCATCCCTTCATCGAGCTAGCGAGCCCCATCCTGTTCTGAGAAGTTCTCTCGGAGAAGAGGGGAGGCCTGCCCAGGTCCCCAGGTGGGCCTTCAGCTCACCTGTGCTAATCAGAGCCCACAGAGGTGAGAGCTGAAGACAGCGGTCCCCTGGCCCAGGGATGAGACAGCCAGTCTGTCTGCCACAGGGAGGACGGGCTTCTCTCTGCTGCCTTCACTTTCAAACATGGAACCACTTTGGTGAAAGCCATGGAACCTGCAAGACAAAGCTTCTGAGCATGTTGGCAGCTGGCTCAGCCTTCCAAGCCGGCGAGGCCCTGCTCAGCCTCCAGCCTCTCTCCCTCTCTGTGTCTCTCCTCTCTCTCCTAATGCTCCTGCCCTCTCCTCTGATCCCACTCTTGCTTCCACTATGCCCACTGTCCCTGGTTAGAAGGGACTCCAGGTCACCTGCTGGCTGTGGCAACAGGATCGCTGGCACTGTCTGCAGAGCCCAGCCAAGAACTGCCCTTCAGCCCCATTCTTCAGGTGCCACCCGAGTGTTCAGCTCGGCTACTGTGACTTCCAACGTGGTCCCCGCTGCCCCATCACTCCAAGGAATGCACTAGCTGTCTCCTCCATTTCCCAGGCCACAGAGGAGTCATGCATCGAGCTTATTCAGGGGTTCCTGAAATAACTAATGTTAAAAATGTTGGCTCTCATATCGATCAACAGAATGCTAATAGTAGAAGTCTTTGATTAATCCAAAGAGCTATTGATTTGTTACTATTTGCTATTATTTAACAGATGATTCACTATACTACTCTGGGTAGATTGCTTGATTTCTTTGATTTCTCTTCTAAGATGTTTAGGACGGTTCCAGGGACTTGGGAATATGAATTGATAGCTATTTTTGTTAGCGTTGCTGTTAGTTCCCGGGCAGATGAAATATGGAATATTTTCAAGCACAACAAGAGCCATGGGGAGACCTCTCCCATTGCAGATGAGAAAATAAGCCCAACGAGGAAAATGGGAAGGCTCATGGTCAAATGCAGGCACACAGGCTGCAGAATCAGGCAGAGCTAGGTACCAGCTCATCTGATTCCAGTCTGGGTGGCCGTGGGAGAATTGCTTTTCTTCTCTGAACCTCTGTCTCCTCTTCTATAAAGTTAGGTAGATCTTTTCTGTGCATGGCACAGAATAGGCATCAACAATAGTTGCCATGGTGATGATTGTCCTGTCTCTTGCCATCCCCTCCCAACCTTTCCCCCCTTGCCTTGGCTTCTGAACTAGCCAGAATTAAAGCTGTGATTTGAGCCATGTCTTCTGCCTTTATGTCCTCTGCTCTTCCAGAGGTTTCCACAAGATCCCAAGAGGGCCTATGTCAAGGCCCCTGGAGCCATTCTGGAATATGTGGATAGGAACTGCTGCTTTAACTTCCTGTCTGGTGAAATGGAAAGTTTCAAACTGAAAAAGTAATACCATCTGTAGTATTTGATATATGGAATTTCCTTTTTTTGCTTTATCTTAGTTATTGATAGGAGTTTAGATATTGGCAGGTGTTATTAGCAATAGGTAGAATTTTGGAACCCTTTGACTTGGGACACTTCTCTCTAATGGAATCAATAACAGACTCTTGGGAAGATGCTACTTCAAGAGACCTACTGAGCTGGGAGCGGTGGTGCACGCCTGTAACCCCAGCGGCTCGGGAGGCTGAGGCAGGAGGATTATGAGTTCAAAGCCAGCCTCAGCAAAAGTGAGGGGCTAAGCAACTCAGTGAGACCCTATCTCTAAATAAAATACAAAATATGGCTAGGGATGTGGCTCAGTGGTGGAGTGCCCCTGAGTCCAATCCTCAGTAACCTCCCACACGTACACACAATAAAAGAGTCTTAGTGAGAATCCATCCACAGAGGGACCCCGTCTCCCACTCATTTCTCTGCTGGAAGATAAGCGTATGTACTATGCTCAGAGTTTTGTTTAACAACTTTCTAAAGTGCTATTCAGTGAGGGAGTGGCACTCCCCAGCACAGGATGGTGGAGAACTGGGCTCCAGAGTCAGAATGCTGTTTGGCAGGGAAGGGGGTATTACTTATTGTGTCCCTTCAAGGTCCCCAACAGTAGACACTGCTTTCAACTCCATTTCAACAGATGAGGAAACTGAGGCTTGGGTACCGAAGTCCCTTGGATCTGGTCATGGCCAGGACTGACACCTACCTGGTCCATGCAGACCTGGCCTCCAGCTGGAAAAATACTCAAATATTTCTGCACTGCTTACTAATTACCTGCCATCCTTACCCTCTCCCCCTCATACCACTCTCACCCTATAATCTAAAAACCTAAAGGCTAACACCGGGCACGAGGGGCTTTTGGATCCTGCTCCAAAGCTTAGCTGAGAGGCCAGTTCCGGGGCCACGTCCGTTTTCAATGTCTGGGCTGCCACCCCTGGTTGACACTGAGGGTTGTCACAGTTAGTCTCAACCCATGTCCAACTGGCCCTAAGGCCAGGCCCCTTCCCATGCTCTGGGCCACTTCATGCCCAAAACAAGTGCCAAGCTCCAGAACTAACTGAGGAGCAGGGAAAGCACCTGAGCAGATGAGAGGAAATGTCGCCTTCGCTACCTGAACACAGCCAGGTGGAGTTTTGGCTTCTGCCCACAGGGAGTGGCTCCTCACTAAGCCAGGATTAGATCCACTCCCTTGCAAGGTCACAGGCTCTTCTGGACCAGGATCCCAGGATCCAGCCCATGACACTGCTGTCCCCACCTAGGCCTCCGCCTCACCTGTCACACCCACATTCCGGCCGCACTGAGCTCCGTGGCATTTTTAAACACGCCACATCTTCTGATCGCCCCATTCCTTCCCTGCTGTTCTTTGGTCTTGGAATGTTCTGTCTTCCCTTCTCTGGCCAACAAACTCCTATTCATTTATTAATACCCAGCTCACATGCCCTACCCACCCGCCGAAAGCCTAACCCTACCTGTGGACTTGGACTTTGATGAAGGGCCCTGGATGTCATGCTGAATCCCCAGGCAATAGGAAGCCAGCGGGGAGTGCCCTGCCTTTGCAGAAAGCTGGTTAGCAGAGGGGACTTTCATCACGTTCAAAGCCATCCAGCGAGAGCTTCACCTTGGCGGTCTGTGTCTACCAACAGGGAGCTGGGAAGGGCTGCTCCTGACAGGTGCTTTGCTTTCCCATCTTTCAATGCCTGCTTCCTGTTTGACCCTGTGCTTCTGGCTCCCTGAGACAAGGGGGGCTCTGTGCACAGCACAGGGTCCACACTCATGGGAACGGGCGTTTCCCAGGCTTCTGCCATTGCTTGTACTGTCTCTGGTAATGAAGTTGCTCAGGCCTGAGAATCCTGCCTCTCAAGGAAAGTCTTTGCCTCCTTCTTCTTTAACAAATTGGGAGCCCCCTTGAGATCACACACTGCTTAAGTCTAGGGAAGCTACTGAAACTCCAGCACTTGTTAGGTATAGAGTGCTAAGCACAGTGCATTTCGGCATGGTGCAGAGTCGACGCTGAGTCTGTGGTGGGAGTTACGTTGTTTGTTATTATGTTAGTCAGGACAATTAATGCTTAGCTGCTACAACAAGTGAAGCCTTGAAATCTCAGTGACTTGCCAAATTACAGGTTCATTTCTTGCTCGTGTGACAAGTGCTGTGGGCCAGGCAGTCTTCCTCCATCTGGTAACGACAGTCTCTGGAAATGTGACCTCCAAGGTCAGCTCAACAAGAAAGAAGAGACAGATAAGGGAAGTGCACCCTAACTGCCTCCTCCACCTGGAAGCAACACCTCAGCCTCTTTGCTCAGAGTCCATTGGTCAGAACTAGTCAGAGGGCCCCAAATGTGACTTCCAAGGAGGATGGGCAATACGAGGAGCACTGGCAGGGCTGACAGTTAATGCCACCTAGTAGCAGCTATTGAGGGGGAGAGGAACAGATTTGCCCTTTGCCTCCTTTGAGGATGGGGTTGGGAACAAGGAGATAATTTATAGAAAAGATCCACAAGAGTAGCTCCATAGAATTACTTGACTTCACCAGTCCCTCATTTCCTCTTGAACAAAATGGGAGTAATAAGAGGACCCAACCCCACAGGGTTATTTTGAGGCTTGAGTGATGAACAGGACAGTGGAGGGGATCCAGATGACCTATTAAGACTATTCTATAGGAAACAGATGGATCTGGAGCCCAGCTGTGATTGGCCCCACGGGTCAATAACACCACTGACCATTTTTGAACTGAAGGGCTCTTGGAAATTCTCCCCTTTCAGCCCTTCCGTGGCAGGAGCTTTGGATCCCTTGATTTATTTTCAGAAAGTTGTGTCCGATGGCTTCCTGGGATGCCCAGCCCTGAGCTGGTGCTCAGTGTGTGCCTGATGATTGAACAGTCAGAGAACATTTGAAGGATGCACAGCGTTCGAGCAAGTAGAGACGGTGCTGGTGGGATCTCTGGGCCTCCCTTCAGAGGAAGTCACATGATATGTCCCGAATATGAGCTCTTGGGTTCTCAAAATAGTCTATGCAATATAGTGCAGTGCTGGCCATTTGCTAACACCCCTGCCTCTGTTTCTCCATCTGGAAAGTGGGTGACCACAGAGCAAGAATCTTAAAGGATAGAAGCTGGAGTCAGACCACCTCAGTTTAAACGTAGGATCTAACCCTTGTTCAATGTGTGTTTTGGGACAGTTGCATTCTCCCTCTTGAGCCTCAGTTGTCCTACCCATGAAAAACGGATATCATCGTACCTATCTCACAGGATTGCTGTAGGGAAAATCTGTGCAAACTATTAACACTGTCTTTGACATCAATCCAAGAAAGTTGGGTAAGATTTTAAAAATGGGGGGGACTTTAGGCATTGGAATACTGCTTGGCAATAAAAGAGAAAGAACTATTGAATCAGGAAACAGCAAGGATAAATCTCAAACACGCTATGCCGAGCTGAAGCCAGATGCACGTAACTCCATTTACACAAACTCTGGGAAGGACCAGCCTACACTATAGCTGCAGAAAGCAGATCAACGGTCACCTGGGGCCTGAGGTGATGGCAAGGGGACACAAGGGAATTTGGGGGGCGATGGAAATGTTCTATAACGCTACTGTAGTAATGGCCATGGGTATGCCCGCGTACCAATGCTCTTGAACCTGAGCACTTAAAACGGATGCTTTTATTGCATGGAGGTACGCCTGAGCCAGGTACACCGAACAACTAAAAATCAACAAATGTCAAAAAACACAAAAAACAAAGATGAAAACGGGAAGGTTGGGCTGGGTGAGTTGTAGCTCTGGTTCCTCAGAGTCCTGCCAGAGAAGCGCCCAGCTCTGCCCGCCAACAGTGATTCCTGGCCAGGAGCCCCTCTTTCCTAGTTCCCCTTCCTCTGGCATCTGCCACATTCTGACCCCTCGTCTACCCTCAGGCCAACCAGCTCAGCCTCTCTGCTTTGTCAATCAGCCAAGATAAGGGTGTGGGTGGCAGTGGCACAAGGTCCCAGACACGAGTGGGATCCAGGGACATTAGCTCAGAGTGCAATGAACATGACCACAGCATGCCTCTAGGCCAGTGGAACTGGTGACCCTCTGCCTGTGGAGCTGGTGACCGTGATTCACACGTCAGAGTGGGAGGCAGCAGGGTCGTCAGCTGGCGGTGATGCATTAGGGTCTGGACCTCAAAAATCAGCATATCGAGACTCAGACCAGCCCCCACCTTTGGGAAGTCATGCGGGTCTTGCTGATGAGGAAGTTAGGACACAGGGAGGTCAGGTCACTGGCCTGAAGTCTCATGGCTAGAAGTGGCAGGGCTGGAACTTGAACCCACTGCGTCTTAACACCAGAGTCTGCAGAAAGCAGATGCCTCACGTCCTCCTCCTCCGCACACACAGCCAGTGACCAGAAACAGGGACCTCTGGGAATGTTTCCAGAGCAGCTGGGCGGCCTCCCGTCCCTTCTGCCTCCCGAATCGTGCACAGGTGCTGCTGACCAGGGAAACTTAACCCAAACCTGGAGCCCAGCTCCAAAGGAGTCCAGGAATGTAGTTTCACCTTTTCCTGATCCTTCTAGAACCGAGAGAAAGCTTAGAAGGAAGGTGGAACGGATGTGGAAGGCCCTATCCACCCTGAGAAGCAGGGTTGGGAGGAGCAAAGGCCACGTAGAGGTGGCTCTCTCCACCAGGCCTCAACTGGGCTTGGCCCTGAGTTGCTCTCCAGCCTCTCCTTGGACAGAGGTTCCTCAGGGAGGTCACTGTCCCCCACCTCGAAGTCCAACCCTGACTCTTGCTGGTCACATCCTGGCTGGACCAACCTGAGATGCCCGTGGTGAGGACTGAGAGAACATCCCACGGCTTCCCACCATTTGTACTTGGATAAAGCCCTGGACTTTGGTTCAGCGCTCCATGAGTTTGGGCTCCACCCCAAGCCGGGCGCCAGGACACAGGGACAAACAGCGTAAGACTGTGGACTTCAGAAGGCCGTGGATATGGCAAGGTTCAGCTTGAGCAGGGACCTCTCTACGTTAGACATTGGGTCACAACCAAGAGCCAGCTACGAGGAGCCTCTTCGAGGCCCAGACGCCAAGGGAGAACTCTCGGCAGCCCAGAAGGTCAGAGATAACTCTGATACTGACACGGCCTGCTGGAGGATAAGAAGTCTTTGTTAGTTCCTCCTCCGTGGGCACAATGAGGTATTCATGCCATTCCCCTCGGGACTCGGGAAGTATTTTAGGCCCAAGAAAAGTCTGTGCGTCATCCTAATTGTGTAACATGGCTGCCCTCTTTCCGCCCCACCCCTTGACATAGCCTGGTCAGGCAAGATAAAGTTCTGCTGCTGCTGCTGTGACCACCATCAATCAACCTCCTTCGGTGGCCTCTGCTTTAGATTTCCAAGGAGATGAAAATCTGGGGTCACTTCCTTCCATTGCCCCCAGCACCCCTCACTCAGCCATTGGGATCCGCCAATTCCCCAACTGCTTTGGGTATAGAGTCTAGGAAAGGCATCACAGTGGGGGAGAAGGACGTGGCCTTTGATGACCAACTGGATGGCCCTGAGTTGGAACCACTGATCTGCTGTGAAGACTGAATAATTTTCTGAACCTCAGGTTGTTTTGTCTTGATTTTGTCCATAATGTATTATTTAAGACTTAGGAAAATGTCTGGATGAAGATGACATCGGGATCAAATGAAACAGCAAATGGAAAGCCCCAGCACCGTCCCTGGCACTTAGTAGATGCTCAACAAACATGGTTCCCATCTGCAGGTTCTAAGCCAGTTTGGGGAAGTAAAGTAAATGGACGTGACCCCCACCTTCTGGAAACTTCTCTCCTTAGGGATCAGACTCACCTATGTAACAGTCCCAAGTGTCGAAAGGGCAGTAAGATCTACCCCAGGGGATATGTGGGCACCATTGATCCCTACTTTACAGATAAGGTGAGGAGGCTCAGGATTATTGAATGACCCTTCCGTGGTCCCAGAGCTTGGAGATGGTGGAGCTGGGATTTGAACCTGTCCTTCTGGCTCCAGGGCCCTTGATTTTACCATTTTGTTTTGCAGCTTACACCATCTTGCTGGGGAACGGTAGTGAAGGGAGTCACAAGAGGCAGAAGGAGGTGGAAAGAGGGTTGGAGGCAGAGTAGAGCAGGTTGAACCCTGAAGTCACCGTGCGGCAGATCCCACTGTTTCCTCACTTGCAAACACATCAGTAACTCTCCCCGTCTCCAGAGGCTGGTGAAGGTCTTATTAACTCCCTGGGTTTAGCAAGTATTTGTCAAAGGGCTGCCGAGTGCCGGACACTGTCCCAGGGTGTGGGGAGGATCCCTTGAGCAGGACTCGTCTGACCTCCAGTGGGCCCTGCCTTATCGTCCAACGAGAGATCTCATCGGAAGTTGGACCCAAGCAGTTCACCTCAGCGAAAGGTCTTGGGACTCTACAGGGACATAAGAAAAACAAAACGATAATGATGACAGCAAGGACAACACTACCAAGGTTTCTCTGTGCTGGTTTTAATTGGTCCCCATTTTACACACGAGAAAACTGAGGCCCAGAGAGGTTGCTAATACTAGTGAGCTGAGCAGCGGAGCTAGCTTTCAAAGCTAGGTGGTCAGCCTTGAGGTCTGGTCCTAAGTGTCACCCCCAATGGCCTCACGCGACAGCCCCTGGCTTCTTGTATTTCAGTAGTATATTTAGAACCATCTGGAAACCTTGTAAAGGCCCTTAGCATTCCCTGTGCGGGATCTCGCCCACATGCCCATCCCTGGTCTTCATCCTGCACCAACTTTAGACACGAAGACGGACGCTTGGCTGCAGGCCGGGGAGCAGAGCGCCATGGCCCTGCTGGCCAGGCCCCCAGCCTCTACGTCCCTGCTGGCCAAGCCAAGAGCTGGGGCTGCTCCCAAATCTGATAGCCTGGCCGTGGGCTTTTCTGAAGCTATATCTTCCTGAGAACTTCCTGGGCGTTACCGCACTCGTCCTCTATCAACTTCCCCAGAAGCCGGGGCTGGCAGCCTCATCCCAGATTTATAGATCGTGGAGCTGGAGGTGCCGGAAACAGGGAGTGACTTTTTCAAGGTCACCCAGTAAAGCCAGGTGCAGCGATGCCCCCAGGTTTCCTGAATCCCAGCCCCAACAGGCCTTCTGAAGCGTCAATGGCCAGAGAACTCACGTCACAGAGCGAGGGGCAGCGGACAAGAAGCCTTTGCTCCTGGTTCCTGGTCCAAACTCTCTGCCCCGCACGCACCCGAGTGCAAGCTTTCACTGAGATGTATTTATCCATCGCCAGCTGTGTGCCAGGAGCTGGGCCCCCCCGAATACCAACAAGGATGAGCAAATGTGGCCCCGGCCATTAGGGAGCCCACAGGCCCCTAGAGAGGAAGACAGTGAGGAGATGGGTTGTTGCAGCTCTGATGATGCGACAAGAGAAAAGCATGGGAAACTCTGGGGTCTGGGATCAAGTCACTTACCTTGTCCAGGGATCAGAAAAGGCCAACCTGGAAGGTGACACAAAGGGTGGAGGGAGTGTCCCAGGGAAGGCAGGGAGGTGCGCCCAGCAGAGGGTCTGCCTGTGCAGCAGAGGGACACAGTGAAAGGGACAGCGGCTAGCAAGGTGACCGGTCAGGGAGGTAAAGAGAAGACATGTCACGCCCCATTCTCTGTGGCCGGCTGGCTCCCAAACCCATGTGCGTCCACAGATCCTAGCGATGCCCCATTCGGGGGAATGCGTGTTAACCAAACTCACGTTCTTGTCTAAAGGTGACCTGAGAACAGCACTGACCCTCAGACCAGAACACTCCTGAGACATCAGCAGTTCCCCTTGGCCCATCAGGACACACAGGGAACCTGATCAGGATCAAATGCCAATTGATTGATTCAGGATGAGAAAATCAACTGAAATGGGAAAGCCCCGGACTCTGCGTGACTCGCACGTTCTCTCACCGAAGGCAGAAACACGGGGGAAGCCACAGCAAACCCACAAGGCTGCTTAGCAAGAGAGGGTCAAAATGACAGGAATCAGTCAAGGTGATGTTCAAAGCAATCAAACAACCCAATGCAGCAGCCACTCAGGGTAGGTTCAGCAGGCCCGGTGGGTTGGACGATAGTCAAGGTCTGCACTGGGTAATGGCAGCCACAGTCACCAGGGCTAGACTCCATCTTAGACAATGTCATTGTCTAAGGGCATTAGACAAGGTGACGTCTATGGCGCCGACATGCTATGACTCCCAGGGCCATGATTACTCATCCAGGGTACAGGCAGGCGCGGGCTGCACCCCCTTTACCATCAGCATCTGCATCTTGATGAGCATCAGCTCTGTTGTTAGAACCATTGCCTCCAGACCACTGCCGTGTGCAGGGTACACTGTGAAACTCTCCCGACCTTCACAGTGATCCCATAGGGGACTTTTTGCCACCTTCATCTTGTAGACGACAAAAGAGGACACTAAGCCCCGAGAAGCTGTGTAACTTGCCCAAGGTCGCTCAGCCAGCGATGGACGTGAAAGGACTCCAATCGCAAGTGACACGGGGCCCCTCTGCACCGCCATTCAAATGGATCCTGCCTCGCATGCCCGCTGAGCAAACGCACACTGTCAATCAAACTCTGCACCCCGCTCAGGAGAGCAGATTGGATGTGAGTCAGTAAGAGTGATGTCATTATAGGGGTAACCTTGAACCCACTCTAATTTATTAAAAGAGGAAGTGTTTATACAAACTTCTTAATAATATGGTGACTACAGCTTGAAAGCTCCCAGCGTGGATATTAGGACCTCAGTTCCCCCTAGTGTAGTCCCCAGGTATACGGGAGGGTCCCCCCAAAATGCCCACTGTAATTACAAGCAGATGTCCATCACCCTCTTCCTCCCCTGCGGTCTCTCCTTCCACTGGTCTGTGTCCATCATCCACCAGGCTGCCTGCAACCAGCTTCCCACTAAGCTGCACCCCAGCTTCTGCCCCCAGGCCAGGGGCCATCAGTCACTCACCCATTTGCTTATTCATTTAATATTTATTGAGGATCTACTTTACGCCAGGCCCCTTCCTTGGGCTTGGGGAGAGACTGATGAACTGAGAGGTCCCCACACTAGTGACTCTGATGTTCTGGTTAGAAGTGTGAGAAACGAGCAATTTACAAATGGATAGCTGAATAAACGAGAAAGGAAACTTCAGCAGAGAAAGAACTATGAAGAAGAGAAGCAGCGAAGCCCTGGATGGGGTGGGGGGCCCACCCCACCCCCGCTTAGTGTTCTGTGCATTCGCTGGCACCTCTCCTCCCCCTCCTGTGGAGAGCAGGCTCCATCACCCAAAGGGAGTCGCTGGCCCCTTGGGTGACCTTCAACCAAGGAGGGCACGAGTCAGTGGGCAAACACTCCATGTCCTCTCTCCCTCAGTGGGTGGCTCTTTGGCATGTTCTGTGTGATGCCCCAGAGCCCCTCACAGGACGGAATCTCAGGCTCCCCCAGGGGTGACAAATCGGTAACACACACTGGTGACACACCGGTCACCCTTCCCAACTCTCCTGCCTGTGCTTCCTGGGATCACCTCACCAAGGAGTCGCCTGCGCCAACCTCTTCAGGGTCTGGGTGCAGGACTCCAACCCAGGTACATGGGCAAGCTCACCCTGGCTGAGAAGGCGATGTCTGAGCTGAGACCCAAGTTCTGGGAAGGTAGGACTTCAAAGTTCAGCAGGGGAGGGCTTTCCAGACCAGGGAGGGGCAGGAGCTGGTACCCCGCGGCAGGGACCAGAGAGAGCGGGTGTGGACAGGAGCCAGGAGGCAGAGGGAGAGTGGAGGGAGATGAGGCGGACGTGGGCCAGGCAGTTAAACTGCAGTCAAGTTTAAGGGAAGCCTGAGAGGGCCCTTGCCAATGACGACGTCATTAGAGGAGGCTCTGGAGCTTCGTTGACAACAGAGGGTCAGCTAGAGGGGGAGCCAGGGGGAGGCTAGCTCAGCTGGGACCAGGGTCTCTCAGTCACCCGTAAATACCTCCTCAGGCTTCGCCTCAGATGCCAGACCCACCCATCTTTTTTTTTTTTTTTTTTTTAACAATTCTGGGGTCCAGAAGTCTTTTTTTTTTTAAACCAGGATGTACTTTTATTTAAAATTTTTTTAAAATTTATTTATTTTGATTCATTGTACATAAATGGAGCACAGCAGTCTTTTGTTTTTTATTGGTTCTTTTTAATTATACATGTCAGTAGAGTCCATTTTGATGTAATTATACAAGCATGGAATATATCTTATTCTAGTTAGGACCCCAGTGCTGTGGACGTACATGATGGTGGACTCTCTGGGGCGTATTCACACATAAACACAGGACAGCATGTCTGATTCATTTTACTGTCTCTCCTACTATTCCCATCCTCCTGCCGTCCCCCATTCCCCACTGTCTCATCCACTGAACTGCCATTCTTCTCCATGCCCCCTATTGTAGGTTAGCAGCCACATTTCAGAGAAAACATTAGGCCTTTGGTTTTTTGGGATTGGCTTATGGCACGTTGCCTAAGAGTCTCCGTGTCCATCCATTTACCAGCAAATGTCATAAAGCCATTCCTCTTTATGGCTGAGTAATACTCCATTGTGTATGTTTCCTTTGTCTATTCATCTGCTGCAGGGCCGCTGGGTTGGCCTTACAGCTTAACTATTGTGAAGTGAGCTTCCATAAACAGGGATCCCACCCATCCTTGGAGGACTTGTTCCAAACAAAGAGCCCAGGCAAGTCCAGATGCCATTCAGTCCCTGTCCACCTTGGCTTTCCTAACCACGCCCCCCAGCACCCTCCCCCTTACAGTATGTCGGCGTCCATACCTGGAAGCACCGGGTAGGGAGGGGTGGTGACCTGAGCTGTATCACCAGCAGCCGGACAGACGGAAACACCTGGGAGTGGTGACCCAGGGGGCAGCTATGTCTCCTCCAGGTGCTGAGCCCCACACTCTGCTCTCATGGCTGCCCAGATGTGGTCATTGGATGACTGATGGCATATCTTGTGAGCGTGACACCCCAAGGTCGACAGGGATGCAGACGTCAGTCCCTGGAGGATGCGCACTGGGTCTGGTGAGAGGCCAGACTTCACTGCTGAGCAGGCTCTGCAGAGCCGAGTGCCCCCAGGACACGCTTACACAGTCCCAGGTGCTCGGAGACCCTCTCCTAGGATAAGAGAGGGGGCAAGGAGGTCGTGGACGTCACACTCAGGGAAGCACTTTCCCCCTCACTGCATTGTGCTAACATGGAGGCCCAAGCTCCGCAGAGCACAGGGTGCAGCCCAGAGGAGCAAGGTCAAGTCAAACCCTGGCCGGCCGAGTGCACCAGCTTCCTGGGCTGCGGAGGAAGTTGCCACACACCCAGCGGCTTCAACCACACAAGTTTATGATCTTACCGTCTCGGATGTTGGAAGTCTAAGATGGGCAGGTGGGCTGGTTCCTTCAGGGGCTCCAGGACAGAATCCACCCCATCTCTTCAGCTTCCAGAGGCACCTGCGTTCCCCAGCGGGTGGCCCTTTCCACCCATCACTCTGGCCTCTCCTCCACTGTCATTCACCACTGGCCCTGAGGCTCTTGTCCCCCTCATGGTGACCCTAGGGGTAGCCCTGGGCCCCCCATGCCATGGAGACCACCTCTTCATTGCAAGGTCTTTGACTGAATCACATCTACAAAGTCCCTTTTGAGGGTCTGGGAATTAGGACGTGGACATCTGGTGGGGGAGGGGCACTGTTCCCCACACTAAGCAGGTGGGTTTTTAGCTGCAGAGATGGAACCAAACTTCCATGCCAAGCTTCACAAGAAAAGCTGGCTTCTGTTGTGTGGCCTCAGGTGGCCTCTGACCTGTCCCAGACGGCTAGAGGCCAGAGAACGGAATGGCTCTGTGCGGTGTGTCCCCACTCCTGGGAAACCAGGATGTGCGCTACCAGCGTCATCTTCAACAGCAGCAAGAACCCCGGCGTGGGGCGGGCTCCGCAGCCTGGATTCTGACCTCTGCAGTGTCTGCGCCAGGCTCCTCACCTGGTCTGGCCCCATCTTTGCTTCCCTCTCTTGTTGCATTTCTAGCAGTATGTCAAAATTTCCTTTTATGTTTCTCCCTCCCCCTTGATGAGCTCTTTGGGACAACATCGCGGTCACTCACTGCACATTAACACATTAAAACTATAGTAAGAAAGTCTTTACTGAGCCCTTTCTTATCTGTCAGACATTATACTAAGAGCTTCACAAGGATTATCACATTGGATCATTCCAGAAATCCTGTTAGGAAAGTAGCCTTATCCTCCTCCGTGTTATTAAAAACAAAAACCACACATAACAACTGAGAACAGAGAGGTTACTTAACTTGCATAAGGTCACCCAGCTAGGAAAATGCAGAGGTTACACTGGATGCTGGTCTTCTGTCCTGAGTTCATGTTCTTAAAACATGATCCCATACAGACAGGGGTGAATGACCAGGTGGGCAGGGGACAGGCTGCCCAGCAAGGAAGGACTGTTAAATAGCGTTAACTGGGTGCTCGGTGTAGGTTCTCTCCCCTGCTGAACCACTCCATGCTGGGTATCTTAGACAATTTGCTTCCCCTCTCTGGGCCTTAGTTTTGAAAGATGCACCGTGGCAGGCTTGTATAGCATGGGCAGCTTGCTCAGGCATCAGCCTTCTGTCTTTCCAATGCTGGAGCCCATCTGGCCACCCTGCCTTGCTCTGACTTTACAATATGCCCCGAGACACGGTGTTGGCTGTCACGTGGCCACATATGGTCGGCAGTGCAAGACGAGGATCCTGAGGCCCCTTCACGTGGCGCAGCCAGCAGCTCCCCACTCCCGGGTCCGCGGGCGGGGATCCAGGCAGCAGCCAGCAGCCACAAGCATGTGCTATTTCTGTGGTTTTTACTTCGAACCGTTTCCTATTTCAACCTTCCAGTTCCTTAAAAGCATTAGGCTGAGGTTTCGCCCAGTGACTCCTCGCTATTTTCATAAAGGGGCGGAGGGGCTCCTCCCGGGAGCCGAGCCCAGAGCACAAATTCCGTGTGAATCCAGGGCATGGAGGCCGGCCCCGGGAGGAGACAGCATCCGGCCGGGGGGACTTTCAGGGAGCAGGAGGGCCCTCTGCAAGCCCATGTCTTGGCCCCAGCTTCCTGCGAGGGGGCCTCACTTCCTCCCCTGGGCCTCAGTTTCCCCATCTGTTACATGAGCAGGTAGGATCCTCCCGCTGGGCTCCAGGCCCTCCCAGGTCTCCAGCGGGTGTGTGGTGGAGTAGTCACAACAGGGCTGCCAACACACATGCCACGTCGCCTGCATCCTTCTAAGCACTTTATAAATCAGTTTCCTTAAGACTCCTAAACACCCTCTGGAGTAGGCACTCTGAGCAGCCCCGTTTCACAGAGGGGGACAGAAGCAGTGAGGGTGACTGTGCCCGAGGTCGCAGCTCCCATGAGTGGTCGGGTCAGCTGAGGCCTGGCGGTCTGACTCCAGAGTATGTGCCACTGGAACTTGCAAATTAAAGTGTCCAGGCCAGACAGCAGAACCAGTCTGGGTCAGAGGGCCCACATCTGAGTTCTGGGCTCAGCCTCTGGGTGACCTTGGAGAAGCCACTGATTCCCTGGAGCCTCTGAGTCCTCATCAGTGAAATGGGCTGATTGGGCCCAGGCTACAAAGCCTGCAAGCTGCTGGAGACGATGAGGTGGCGGTGCAGGTTGCTTGGTGACCTAGACGAGCAGTCTCCTAACAGGCTTTCATTGTGATTATTTCCAAAGAGGACCAATGTCTGCACGCCCCGCCCTGGTTCCTGGGGTCAATGCCAAGGTCTGCTTCTCCTAGGCAGGTGTCTCAGTCGAGTCCTGAGAGTCCAAAACCCCCTCCCTGGCCTGGAGGTGGGAGGAAGGGAAGACCCTCCCTAGAAGCCTGGAGCTGATGGTCCAGAGTGCAAGGTGGTCCTTGTGGGTTTGTGTGCAAACATCTGTGTACCTGGGGAGCCCCGCAGGAAACCGGCCCGGCCTCTCACCCCAGGCGCCTATCCATCTGCCTCCTGCCCCTGCCGAGCACCTGAGAACCATCTCCAATTTGACCTGCCAAGACAGAACTCTTGATTTAGGCTCCTCCCTGGTCTTCCCCGCATCTCATAAGTGGCATGGCCACAGACCCGGGGGCTCAGGATGAAGCTCTGCTCCTTCTCCTTCCTTCGCAGTCCATGCCCAGGGCACGTGCAAATTACCCCCTGGTCTCCAAAACGTTCCCTGACGCTGGCCCTCCCCACCGTGGGCTAGGGGACAGAGGGGAACTGCCATCATCTTTGTTTGCCCCTGCAGCCTCCAACCAGCCTCCCCGCAGGCACCTTTCCCTGGCCTCTCATTCCTGACACAGTCTGAGAAGCCCTTTTGAAAAAAACCCTCTGCCAGCACCCCTTAAACCCCTTCATGTCTTCCAACTGAAAAAAATAATAATAAGCTCCTTCTGGGGTTTGTAGTCCCTTCAGGATGAACTCACTTACTGAGATCTGCCTCATCTTACACCCTGCTTCCTCTTGCTCATCTGATCCTGCCGTACCGGCCTTCTTAAGTAAGTCAAGTTCATTCCCACCACAGGGCCTTTGCACCAGCTGCCCGGCCTGGAAAGCTCTCCCTCAGAGGTTCCCATGGCTAACCCTTCATCATCACCCAAGGTCCAGTTCAAACGTGACCTTTTCAGAGATCCTGCCCAACCACCCTTCTGAATTCATTCTCTGTTCCCTGGTCACTCTTCTCGGGCATCTCTGCTCTATTTTGAAGCATTTACCATCACCTGATATTGTCATG
Organism: Glaucomys volans; assembly: GCA_020662805.1. Taxonomy (NCBI): domain Eukaryota; kingdom Metazoa; phylum Chordata; class Mammalia; order Rodentia; family Sciuridae; genus Glaucomys; species Glaucomys volans. Next base: position 237,286 of record JAJEJO010002136.1, read on the forward strand.
TTTATTTGGCAACTAGATAATAATGAGGTTTGACACACATGAACATTTCCACAGCTATAGTCATAGTACAGATCAGGTGGGGTAGGACAGGGATCCAACACTGAAAAGTGCTCTTTGGTTATTTGTTGAATAGATCCATGAAATTGCTATATGAGCTGGAGCAAGTTAACTCTCTGGGTTTCTATTTTATCATTGGTAAAGTAAAAGAATGAGCCAGAATGTATCCAAGGACTTTCCTGGTTCTGACCACTGTCTGAATTTATCAGGCTAGATAGTTGTGTGGGTGGGTCGATGGATGAGTGGATGGATGGGTAGATGGGTGGATGGGTGGATGGATGATGAGTGGGTGGATGAATGGATGGGTGGATGGATAGATGGATGGATGGGTTGATAGATGAGTGGGTGGATGGATGGATAGATGGATGGATGATGAGTGGGTGGGTAGATGAATGGGTGGATGGATAAATGGATTGATGGGTAGATGGATGGATGGATGGATGGATGGATGGATGGATGATGAGTGGGTGGGTGGATGGATGGAAGGACAGGCAAGAAATGGATGGACAGTTTCTGGGGGCTTTATTAAAGCCACCCTGGACAGGGGAAGAACCAGGAGAAAGATGGGGGCAGGGAATAGGGGGAGATGACCACAGTGGGAATGTGCTTCTCCCACCCCAACTGGGAGAGAGACATGACCCCCTCCCTCCTCACCCACACACCCCAGAGCCACCTCCCCCATGGCTGTGCCAGAAGAGGTGGCAATGGCCGCTGCACACCCACCAAGAGCTCCACCCAGGAGATAAAAGGAGCAGAGGAATGTGCTGGCAGCCTGGCGTCCCTTCTTCTCAGGGGTGTAAATGGCCTTCCTGCCACAGGTTCAAAGAGCACTTCATTCACAGCAAAAGTACAGCTAATGAGAAGCAGATGCCCTGGCTGCAGCCACAGCGCTGAGAGCCCAGGAGGCACAGGAAACCCCAAGAACCTGGATGTGAGTGGTCACGCTTCCCCTCCCTCTGGGGCCCCAGCGCTCTCAATGGCAGGGAAAGGGTTGCCCAGAGGTGGGCGGGGAGCAGGGCAGAGTCCCCATGGGGGTGGAGAGGGCCTTGGGGAGGTGGTTCTGAGCTGTGGGCCTTCCAGTCATGCTGAGCTCCTTCTAGGCCTGGAAGCCAAATCAAGCAGTGCTCGTAATTGCAACAGCTTCCTTCTCCCAGGGCTGCCAGGGTGCCAGCTGTGGGTGGCATGGTGGAAGGCCACTAGCTTTGCGGCTGCAATACCTAATTTGTGGATTCTGGTCCCAAGTCTTCTCAGCTGGCCAATGAGCACCCTAGTGTGATCAGCGAGAAGCCCAACCTTGCTGTGTGTCAAGCAGGGGAAATAAGGTGAGACTGGAATCCAGAAGACCTGGATTCGAGGCTTGGTTTGGCCAAGCACATGACCTTGAACAAGGCAAGCTAGAATGATAAGCCTTGGATAACAAAAGAGACCCAAGTTCAAGTCCTGAGTCTTCTCGTTCCCCAGGGAGCACCCAGGCAAGTCGCCAGGCACCTCTGGGCCTGTTTCCTCATTTTAACCAGCACCAATAATCATCCTGCAGCGTGTGGTGAGGTCAGATGAGAAGGGTCACAGGAACTACTTAGGAGATGCTTAGGATGGGGATGGAGCATGGTCTGTCCAAATTGGAAGGAACAGGGCCATCTGTGACCAAGTCTGAAGACAAACTCAGGTGACTCAGGTGACCCATGGCCAAATGATACAATATAGGTAACCGAGAGAACCATCTCTTGTGCTCAGGATCCAGGTCTAGCTCACAAAGGAGGACACTGGGCAGGTACCCACTGCCCTTAATAGCCAAAACCAAGACCTGCAGCCAGAAGGCTGCTCTCCAGGTGCTAAGTCTCTGAGCAGCTGTGCAAAGCTCCTCCCTCAGCCTTGTCCCCTCTCTTGCGGGGTCTGTGGCCTCTGGAGTCCAATCTTCAGGGACTCAAAACACCTAAGCTGGATGGCCAGCTGTCCACTTTGACCCTATCTCCTCGAGGGTGTTAGAAGGAGTATTTTCCTCACCAACAAACATTTCTTGAACACCTAGTATATGCTGGGCCTTTGGGATCCAACCAGAACAGAACAACAGAACAACCTCTGTCCTCATGGAGTTTCCATTCCAGTGGGGCGGGGGCATGCCGAAAGAGAAAAGCACCAAACCAACAAGTGAGTGTTCAATGTTGGGTCAAGGCCTCACCTGGATTGGTTTGTCAAAGGTCAGGAAGATGCTCACCCGGGGCCCCCAGGAATCTGGTCCTTGCCTCACTCATCGTAATTGTTAGCACCCACTTGGTGCCAGGCATTTCACTAGGAATCGAGATTGAAAAGATGAGTGATAGCCGGGCGCAGTGGCCCAGGCCTATAATCCCAGCCACTTGGGAAGCCAAGGCAGGAGGATCACGGGTTCAAAGCCAGCCTCAGCAAAAGTGAGGTGCTAAACAGCTCAGAGAGACCTTGTCTCTAAATAAAATACAAAATAGGGCTGGGGATGTGGTTTCGTATTCAAGTGCCCCTGAGTTCAATCCCCAGTAACCCCCACCAAAAAAAAAACCCAACATGAGCAATACATGTGCTTTAGCTTGGTCAAGTCCTGTTCTAGAAGGAAGAAGAGACACCTTGATGTCGCTTCATGGTTATAAGAACTGCTTTAGAGGAATCAAACCCTCCCCCGCCCCCCACCCAACCCTCAAAAAGAAATGGAGGAAAGAATGCAGAGAAGCCTGAGGAAGGAGCCACGGAGCAGGAAATAGCCAAGCTGACCCTGGAACAGCAAGATGGGAATTCCATCAAATGGAAATGGGAGACTTCTGAAAGAAGGGCAGACACGGGCAAGGGTATGCGGGGCTCACTGGAGAGCAAGAGCAGGTGAAAGATAGGGCAGGTGACAGGGAGGGGTTGAGGGCCACAGGAGCTCTGGGTGCCCTTGAGGAAGCACCGAAGGTCATGGCGGCCTCTCAGGGTGGCCAGTCCCATGCACATGTACCCCCTGGTCGCTGACTCTTCCTTGGTCTGTGTCTAAACGAATGTTAACCCTTTTTAAAATTTTTTTAATTGTACTTTTTCCAATTAGTTGTCCATGACAGTAGAGTTTATGCACCTTGAGAGATGATACATCAATGGAGTGCAATCTCTCCTTTCTCCAGTTATACATGTTGAAGGATCATTGGTTACCTAAAAAGCCCTGAGCACCTTTCAGTTCTAGAATTTACTGTTTGTTTGGAGTCACTGGGGAGGACTGTCCACCTCTGGGTTTCATTTCCTTGAACATATTGATCAGTCGCTGAGAACCGCCCCATGCAGGTCGCCTGCGGATCCATTCATGCTGTCTGCTTTTCCTGAGCCTCGTTCTGCCTTTCCCCGCCCTGTGGTTTTGTTTCCTAGCACACTTGGCTGACTTTGGGTCCATGCCCACCACGCCACCCATCAGCGGCCATTCTTTGCTCAAAGAAACAGTCCAGAATCTTCTCCTTGGCAGAGTTGGACGGCAGAGCAGTGATGCTTTGAGGAGTGTGGCAGATAGAGCAGAGAGTGGCTGTATTGGGTGGGCAGGACTGGGTGATCCTGATGGGGACCGGCAGGGGAGGAGGAAGAGCGTGGGGACCCGGGTATGCACGCCCCAACCCGGCCCCTCCGCGTCCTCGCCTACCAGCCTGTCTGGGAGGATTATGGCCACAATCACTTCCTCTGCGCCCTGCTGCAGCTGGGAAAGACATCCTGGCTCTGGAAACGAACCTTGTGAGTCTGATTCCAAGAAGGCCAAGGAATTTGACAGGAAACAACACAAGTGGGTCTCCTCAGATCTCTGTCTGGGCTTGACGTGATTGGCTCTGAACCAGCTCCAGGAAGCCTCCTGATTGAATATTTTGAACACACAAATAGCTACATGCGTACATGCACGAACAGGAAAGTCTGAGATGAGGCCATCAGATGGGGGAGGCCATGGGGGGCTGCAGGCAGAACCTGAGACCAAAGCTTCGGTTTCCAGTCAGATTCCCAGTAGAGGGCATTTGACAGCCTTGTCAGTCAGATTCCAAATGTCTGGGTGCATCGCCAAGAATCCTTCACCTCCGTCCCCACTCTCCCGCCTGACTAGCCTGGTGAGCTGGAGGCCGCTCCAAGGTGGCTGTTTTCAAGTGCAGAGTGAGCCTCTCTGCCAGGCGCCTGTCCTGCCCAGCACTTCCTGAGCCCCAGGACCTCCTGCTTGCCCAAGTCTGACATCACCCTTAACCTCCCCCTGCCACCTCCAAGATAAAGAGCCACTTCAGAGGTTGTGACTGCCGGATCTAGTCCCACTCCCTCCTGAGTATGTCCTATTGCAACTCAGAGAGACAGATCCCTTCCCCGCCATATGCACAGGGCTCACGGCCCAGGGTGGTGGCTACCCCAGATCTCTGCTGGAGCCCCATCCATCTGATGAGGGAGAGAAGGTGATGCTAGCCACTGGTCCCCTAGCGGCTGGGGGCTTACAGCCTGCATCCACCCAGGGGACTCCAGGGCCTCCCAGAGGGTCTCTATTCTGTTGAGTGTGCATGAGTTCAGCTGTGGCCCCAAAGTACACATTGAGGGCAAAGCAGACAAAATAGCCCACGTATTGCAGGAGGGACCCAGAGACTGGATCTAGCGGAGTCCGGGTTCTGGTCTACCACTTGCTAGCTCAGTGCCTTGAATGAACTTCTTAGCCTGTTTCTTCCTGGGTAAAGTTAAGGTAAGGTTAAGTGGATTGATATGTGTGAATGTCTCATGGTACCACCTAGGACGGAAAGAGTAGGAGAAGTGGATGGAGAGCTAGTCATGGACCAAGTGCTTTCAATTGGAGAGATGAGAAAGTTCTGGAAACAGTGGTGATGGCTGTGTAACAATTAGTGCCAATGAACTTGAAATGGCAAGTTTTCCGTTATGTCTATGTTACCACCACAACAAAAGAGTAACGCCCCAACTACTGGGTGGGGCGCCTCTGCTCCTCCTGGGGCTCTGGGGGAGCGCAGAATCTTTGCCGACTGGAAGAGGCGTGCTCCTCTTCTTCCATACAGAGTTCAGGGTCAGCCTTTAAAGACCCCACGTGGTTCCACCCATGGACGCGGCTGCCCAGGGAGCCCTCGGAGTGGCAGACCACCGAGGGCACAGGCACGCAGATGCGCACCCCACTTCAGAGACGGACACACGCAGACAGGTCTGGGGGGCGATGGGAAGGGGTGTGATCTTGGGGCGGGGAGTTTTGATCCTTGGAGATGGAGCTCTGAGGCTCCAGGTAGGACCTGAGGGGCCTGGGTGTGTGGGGGGCGGGCAGAAGCCCCCGTCTTCTACAGCGCATGGGGTGACTGTAGTTTTAGGAAGAACTGGATGAAAGCTTGAAGACCCCCAATGTAAAAAAATTTTAAGGAGATGGAAATGCTAATTATCCTGATTTGATCTGCACACGCTGTGCGCATGCGTTGGAATAGCCACACCCGCTCCACCTTTAAAGCCACACAAAACCGTGCTCAGGATCGTGCAGCCCAGGTCTCTGCTCGGCCTTCGCTGTGGCAGTAGCTTTTCTGTCCTCCGACTCTCTAAACCTCCGCAGTCCTCCCTTGCTCTAAGGCTCCGCTGACAGCCACCTCCTGCAGGGGGCTCTCCCTGCTTCTCCAGCCCTGGCTGGGCCCATCCTCCGCCCTGAGGACCAAACCTCCGGGTTCTACTAAGTTCTTGGTTCACACCGCCCTGAGTCTCAGTCACTTCTCTTCCTCAAAGCGGGGAGCTACTGCTTCTCTGAGCGCCTCTCTTTGCAGAGCCCCCCTAACTGTGCAGACCATCATTTTAAAATGATGGAATGTTGATGAAGTTTTAGGGGAAAAAATAAGCAAACGCATATGACATTTCACATCAACAATGTCCAAAGAGCCTTCCCAGGAAACACCACTTCCATGGGATGTGAAGAGATGATTAGGAGGCGAGAGGGTTCCGTTGTCTGATGCATTTGGGAAACAGTGAGCTAAGTAAAGCCAAACAGGCTTGTTAGAGAATAGAGTCTATGGCGTGCAAACGATTACGTCAGTAGTGTGCTGAAGTTAGCTCTCACCTCTCACCTCTCAATGATGCAACATTGGGAACTTGAACTTGGCCATAGTAGGAGTATTTATGCCCCAGAGATCAGCAAATGCTACAAATTTGGGGGTTTTGTTTCTGTGTTTTAGCAAGCTTGGCTTACCAGTATGTTAAAGAAAACAGCCTCAAAAAGAGAGTACAATATTCTCCAACTCCATTCATTTACCTGCAAATGCCATAATTTTATTCTTCTTCATGGCTGAGTAATATACTAAGTAAAGTAAGCCAATCCCCAAAAACTAAAGGCCAAATTTTTTCTCTGAAAAAGTGGATGCTGATACATAATAGGGTTGGGGAAAGGGTAAGGGAAGAATGGAGGAAGGATGGATTGTGTGGAGGGCAATGAGGGGTGGGGCGGGGACAGGGAGGGAAAGATAGTGGAATGAGACAAACTTCATTACCCTATGTACTGTATGATTACACAGTGTGACTCTGCTTCATGTACAATCAGAGAAATGAAAGTTGAACCCCATTTGTGTACAATGAATCAAAAATAATTTAAAAATAAAATATAAATGAGAAAGCAAAAAAAAAGAGAGAGAGAGAGAGTATAAAGATTCCCCTAATTCATTGGACTATAAAATCCCTTTAAAAATACATCTTGTGAGAAGCATCTTGTGCAGAAAGCAGTACTGTGCAGAATACACTTTGGGGGAAGTCATCCTATGCAACGACACTTTAATAAACACCAAGAAAGGGGAATGGAGCTGGAATTAAGTGAACATCTATTATGTGCCCGGCAGGCTGCTGGGTGCTTTAGGTGCATTACCTCACACAATTCTCACAGCACTGGAAGAGATAGGCACATGTCACCTGCATTTTTAAAATTAGAAAACAAAAGATGAAAAAAATTTCCCAACCTCACACAGGCAAGAAGTAGCAGCACAGAGCTTATGTCATCCGAGACGATAATGTCTAGTAGATGGGGTGAGCAATGAGATTTGATAATGGTTTCAGAAGAATTCATTCAACAATTAGAGGATAGGCCACATGCTATTCTTAGAATCCAGTCATCTGGAGTTGCCGCAGACACTTCTAGAAAATAAAAGTGACCGAAAGGCTCAACAGGCTCATGGTCCTCTGTCTCCTTACGTGTCATGGCCTTGGGTCAGCTTCGCAGAACAGGCCAGATTTCTGAACTTCTCGGACTCCTTAAAATACACCATTTCACGCCCCAGGTGAATTCTAACCTGCAACCAGGTAATGGAAGACCCTTAGAGACAAGTCAGATAAAGTCTCATCCTAAAGATGGGGACGTTGAGGTCCCCAGAAGGGAAGGGAGCTATCCAGAGTCACATAACAACTGGTTGCAGAGCAAGACCAGAATCTGGGGTGACGCCTTAAGGAAAGCCTTAATATGAAGAGCCTCCAGACTTCACTGCATTAGAGAGACGATTTGATATGGAATCCAAACCCTCTGGGGGTAACCAGGGCTTGGCTGCTCTCCCGCAAGAACAGGCCAGCCTGTCCACTCAGGGCACCCAGGAAAAGATTCTGTCTGTTGCAAGGAGACCATGGTCCTAAGCTGTGCGTGGGATCAAGTCACACAGATCTTCCTATGTTCCCTGAGCTCATCTTGGGGGAGACCCCATTTCTAATCTCCAAGAGCTGGACTCCTGGGAAGGCCACCAGAGGGAATCTATCAGCACCATTTTATTTTCTGTGGTTTGGTTTCCTTTGATGCTGATGTAGATTTCAATACTCCCTGGAACATCTGTTTGCAAGAACTGGTTGATTCTGAAAGGAGGCTCAGCCCACCTGGGTAAAGAGGGCCTGAATGACAGGACCCAGGTGATCTTTGAAAGTAAGCTGGGGCCCAGTGCAGGCTTGTGTGAGAAGGAAAGCAAGGACTGAGGGTGTTCCCTGCAGATCACAGGGGCACCGCGAGCAGGAACATTTTTAATTTGGGCGAAACTTAAAGCTTGTGAAACATTTTCTGCAAAACACACAGTGTTGGTTCTGAAGCACATAACCTCCTCGGCACCTTTGAAGGTGACCTGAATGCACATCTCATCTGATGACTGAATGAGTTAATGCAATGTGCAGAATTACTGGCCATAAGTCAGTTAATATTGGAGATGGTCTATTGCAGCACCTGGCTTTGGTTTTAAAGCAGCTTCTTCATTCATTCTTCCATTCATCCGTATTCAATAAATATTTATCAAATATGTTCTGGATTTGGGGATATATAGAAAAAAGATGATGTCTCCTCTTTGAAACCTGAATGGAGCAGGGTGGGGGAGTCAGAGGACACAGAAGTGAATAAGCAAATGGATAAGGGGATCTGTGCTGCCAAGGTGGTGGGCAGAGGGAGGTGAGGGAGCCCAGGCCCAGTGGAAGACAGTCTGCAGGTCACATAAGGTTTCTCTGGGCTGCAGATAAAACAAGAGGAAGCACATTCTGGGACCCATGTGTGGGACAGCCCAGAGACAGCCTGACCAAGAAATGCCCAGAAGGATTGTGCAACTGAAGCCACGTGAGAAAGGGACACAAGGAAGGAGATGACATTGGCCATCAGAGGCCAGCCCTGCAGGCCCTGTCATTGCAAGTGTGGAGGGAAGACATTAGAAGGCATCACATGGACAAACCATGCCCCATTTCCTGGGAAATGCATTAGGACTCCAAGTCACTCACGGTCTTGGGAGCTAGGAAGGTCACCAGCTGTCCCCTTAGGCTGACCAGGATAGGTGCCAAAACTATGGTGCCGCAGCTAACCGTCTTTCCCTGTCATTGACTGGTTGACTCGGCCACGCTGCCTGCTCCCCCGTGAGGTGGTGTCCTAGACACTGCAGAGACAATGTTCAGGACATCCACCCAAGTCCCAGGGATCCTATCTCTGGGGGAGAGAACAACACCAAAGGAAATCACATCATTTGAAATTGTGATAAGGTCTACACAGAAAATAAATCATAGCAATATTATCAAGAGTGCCCGAGAGCCAGGCACAGTGTCACACACCTGTAATCCCAGTGGCTCAGGAGGCTGCGGCAGGAGGATCCCAAGTTCAAAGCCAGCCTCAGTAACTTAGCGAGGCTCTAAGCAACTTAGTGAGACCCTGTCTCTGAATAAAAGATAAAAAGGACTGGGGATGTGACTCAGGGGCTAAACATACCTGGGTTCAATCCCCAGTGCAAAAAAATAAATCAAAACAAAAGAGTGTCTGAGAGCTAGGGAGAGGAAGACCTCAGTTGAGACAGTGCAGGTAGCTTCTCTCAGGAGCTGATACTTGACCTAAAACTTGAATGACAAGAAAGGTAGAGTGTGCCCAGCACAGGCAGACCCAGCGCACGGCAGTCCCCATGAGGCTCCAAGGTGAGATCCTCCCGCTCAGCTGCAGAGATTGGTTTGATCTAGGTGAGGTCAGAAGAACCAGGATGTGGGAAGGAGAGGCAGGTTGCCAGGCTGAGGTCAGGAAGGGAGGGCACTAGACAGCCTCCGCCTGGGCCTCCTCCTTCACCTGCCCCTGGCCCCCAGGCTACCTCTCAGAAGCAACATTTCCAAGAAGATTTCTGAACCTGGCATCCTTCAAGAAAGTCAAGTTCTAACAAAACTAGGTGCGAAGTCCATTTTGGCCAGTCAGGCTGGTTGCCCAAGATGAACTGATGGGCAGCGACTCGGGGTGTTGAAAGGCCTCTGGGCTTGCGAGGGACTGAGATTTCACTGGTGATGGCAAGTGAGTGAGAGGGGAGGGGCTTGAGCAGTGATGTTGAGGACACTTGCAGAGAAATCCAGGGAAGGGGAACAAAACGGCCTTGGGAAGGGCAGGAGCACTGGAGAATCCGCTTCTCCACCATGTCACTGGCTGCTCCTCCGGCCTCCCAGGTTCTTCTCCCGCATTCCTTTGCCTGAACCTTCCTGGCCACCCTTTTGTTATTGAACTTTCAGAACTATTTTCCACCGCTAATAAATTCCTTCCTTATTACCAAAACAATATCTCAGGGGAAAAGATCTAATTGGCTCCAATGTCTCCTCAAGCCAAGTAACCAGCCAAGCCCTGGCCAGGTGTCCACTCCGGTCCAACCAGCTCTAACCACACTCAGCGCTGGAGCCTGTGGGACTCTTCTGAAAGGCCTGACCAGCTTGTCCCAATTTTCCTGGGAATTTTGATGTTAAACCTGAAGCTCCCCGGTCTAAGGGCCCCCTTCCACACTTAGCAAACTGAGACTGTCAATCTCCCTATGCCTGTGGGTGGGGCTGCTCCCTCTGGGGCTCTGGAAGGACACGTAGAGTGACAGGCCTCTCTGACACGTTACTGGTAGCCGGTGCTATGGTTTATGTTCCTCCCAAGGGCTCATGTGATTGAAGGCTTGGTACCCAGGGTGATAGTGTTGAGGGGGTGACACTTTCAAGAGGTGGGGCCATGTGGGAAGTCCGTAGTCATCGGACACATGCTCTCAGAAGGTGGCTCTTGTGGGACTCCAGCTTAATTCTTGTAAGAGGGTTCTTTGTAAAAGGAGCAAACATGACCCATCCCTTCCTCTGCTTCCTGGCTCAAGTCATGATGGCTGACTTTGACAACAGCACCCACCATTGCCATCCATCATCCACCAGGGGTCTTCACCAGAACTGAGTTGATGCAGACACCCTGCCCTTGAACCTCCAAAACTGTGAGCTAAATAAGCCTTTTTCTTCACAAGTATCCTGTGTCAGGTATTTTGTTATAGTGATGAGAAACTGATCAATACACCAGAGTATGTAGAAATAGGCATTTTCTTCCACTGATGGTGAGAATGAAAACTGTTATAACTTTTCTGAGTGGGGGATTCTGGAAACATGTATGAAAACCAAAGAATATGTATATTCTTTGACTTGGAAGCACTTTGATAGTGTACCCCCAAAAATCAGTCCAAGGTACAAAGATTCATATGGAAAGCTACTGACTGAAGCATTATATGTAAAAGTATAATAATATACGTAATCTACATAACTACCACTAGAGGACTAGTGAAAGAAGCCAGTATACAGCCAACAGAGTGCTCATCAACCACTAAAAATAGTAGAGCTTTTCTCAATATTGATACAGAAATTTTCCACAGATTTTTAACCAAAAAAGAAGCAGGTGATTAAATCTCCCTTATAAAATGATCACATCTGTGTATAAAGAAAAGAGAAAATTGCGCATTGAGAAAGTCATAGAAATGTCCCACTGGTAGAATTGCAAGTGACATTTATCTTTAAACTGTTTTGTGTTTGAACGTTTTGTACTGAGGGATCATTGTTTTCATATTGAGATGTTTTTCCCATTTTTAAAAGACACATAATAACAAATCCTGGCCCAACAAGACCGATGAAGCAGTGTTTTCCTTCAAAAATGTTTTGATTTTCCAATTTTGTTCTGGTTCATTAATTTTAGAACACACAGAGGTTTTGCTTCAGGTTCTACTTGGGTTTTGTTTTGTTTAAAAACAAAAATTGCCAATCCCATTTAAATTGCATTTATAGCAGATTAATATTGAGGTTTGGTTCCAGATCCAACCAGTTGGGTGGTTAGTTCCTATTCTTGGTTCATGGTTAGATGCAAGTAAGTCATTCTGCAGAATTCCCACAGCAACCTTGAACAATTGGAATGAAGGCAGAGGAGAGCTGGAGCGGAATTACCCAGAAAACAACCACCTCTCTCCCTTTGGAAGGGCCTGCAAGAGGCCATTTCCCCCAGACTGCAAAACAAAGCCACGACTGGGACATTTCCAGAAAGCCCATCATCCCTGACCGCGACGTGGCTGGAGCCACGCTGCCCCTAGACCTCAGCTCCTCTGGGCTCTTAACCTCTGCTGGCTGCCACAAGACAGAGCAGGCTCCACTTCCCGTCGTTGCCTGGGTGCTTCCCGCTTCCATGCCAAACCCAGGCCGGGTCTCCCAAGCTGCTCCACTGGGACTGCGCAACCTGCGGTCACATTCTTCCAGCATGGAGCAATGCTGTGGGCCCAGTGTCCCACGCCAGGAAATGGCGTTCTGGAGGGCCCCGTAAGTGGTGATGGGAGGGCCTCCCAAAACAGGCATCATGCTCCTCTTGGAGGTTTCCGGGGTGCATCCCTGGTTGTGCAGAGGACTTGGCACCTTTCTCTTGGAAGGAGAGGGAAAGGTGAGGAGCGGGAGGCAAATGGGAGAAAGGTCAGAAGGGACTTGGAAGTCCTGACTCAGGCACGCTGCCTGTGTGGAGCAGGCTGGGCAGCCTCTTCCCCCAACTCACCAGCTGAGGTCCTCTGAGGGCCCAGAAGGCCCCTTGACACTTTCCAAGAGACCATCCGAGCCTCTCAGGGAAGGAGCTCCATCTCTCTTGGGCAATGTCTTCAAGTGCATCTCAGTTTCCTTACCTGTTAGTGCGCAGTGCGGGAGGAAGTGCACCTGCCTTGCGGGGTTGGCATGAGCAACGAAGCCAACCACTTTCACAATGGCCTACCCCAGTGCCGTCCATTGCCAGATCAGAAGAACTGGCTGCCTGGGGTGCAGGCAAGAAGGAGCGCTGTCTGCAGATCATTCAAAGACCATTATGGAGCTCACCAAACTCCCGACTGCTTTGTATCACCCACACACACCAACGTTTCCAAACAATGCCAGTGATAAACACTGTCATCCACGTCGACCGCTCCAACCACCCCCTCCGGGGCTGCTGCAGATCACACGCTTCATACATGATGGCTCGTGCTCTTTTGTTATTAGAAGGTATTAACAATCACATAATCAACTCTTTATTTACATACAATAAGAACCTAGTTTTCAGATGTGAATACTAAGTTGTCATGCCGTAGTTGGGCAATCTTGAGAGATTATCCATAGCTCTAAACTGAATTTATCATCTGTGCTCAGAGAATCAACTAGTTACAGTAAGGGGTTTTGGCACATTCCTTCCTGATTCTCACACTGGTCCTATGAGGAGGGTATCATCATGCCCATTTTACAGATGAGGAGACAGAGACTTAGTCAGGTAAAATGACCAGCCCACAGGGTATTTTGAGAGACAAGAGACCAATCCACTGGCACTTAGAGGTCATTGGGACAGAGAGGAGAAGGAGAAGCAGTGCAAGTTCAGGCCAGGTTCAGGCCACTGTGGTCTCCCCACTTGTGGTCTCACTTGGGCCCCACAGAAGCCTCAAGAGGGAGGCACTGCTCTCTCTGAAAAAGTTGCCAAATCTCAGGAAGATGAGGGTGACTTATCTGTAGGGACCCAGCAAATAAGAGACAGAAAGCAAACCCTGGTCAGTGTGAGGTCAACCCTCTGCACCTCTCATGTTGTCATGTGGCCTGAGCAGAGCGGAGGCTGTGCAGGCTGAAGGTCCGCAGCTCTGACCAACAGTGTTGAGAAAAGGGGTGTGGAGACCCAGGCTTCTTAGAAGCACTGGTGGTTCTGAGCTGAGGTCTAGGGGTGAAGGATGACTAAAGTCTCCTCCATATGTCCTGGGTTTTTCCTGACTTACACTAACAGGAGTCACTGGTCATCGTGGGGCAAGTCCCCACCCTCCTGGAGAGACTAGAAACACGTCCTCATCTGCACACAGATCCTCTGAGCTTGCACAACTGGAGATCATCTGGGACTGGGACTCTATGCATTTGTTCATTCATTCCTTACTGATGATGGGTTTTAATATAATAATGATGATGATGATAATGGAAGAATATGGGCTTATAGTAAACACTAAAGGTACTGAAAGGAAGGCATCAGAGAGTCAAAGTTGCAGGAGATCATCTCAAAGGTGAGCGAGCATCCACCATGGACAGGATGGTAGAGGAAGCAGTGAGAAAGGCAGCCTCCTGAAGGAGTGAGGCCCAGAAATGCACAGAGGTGTCCAGCCATTTAGGAAGGATGGGACCCAGAGAGAGGGTAAAGGGACAACAGAGTGGCAGATGAGACTTAGTGGCATGAAGGGAGAGAGGGAGGAGGCCCAAGGCAAGACACAGGCTGTCCTGAAATGAGGGAGAACAGCCCGTCATGGATGCAACTGGCCAGGACCAAAAAGAGCCTCAGGGCCAAGGGCTCTAAATAACCTTGACAGGTCTCCCACCTCTGGGTCTCCCTTTGCAGGTCTTCCTCGTCCCCCTTGGTTGTCTCCTTTCTCCCCTCAGCCTCCCCTTTTCTCCTACTTGGTCTCCCCTTGTGCCTGAAAAACTCTCCCTAACATTATTTTAGTACAGATCTCCTGGAAATGAATTATCTCAGTTTTTGTGGATGTGTGAAATTCTTCATTTTTCCTTCATTTTTAAAGAGATTTCTTTTAAAGAGACTTTTTAAAGGCTTCAGTACTTTCAAAACATGTCCCATTTTCCACTGGCCTACATGGTTACTGACGAGAAGTCTGCTGTCAGTCTTGACTTTGTTCCTCTGTGTTTAGTTAAGGAGACTTCCCTTCCCCTTTTTTCATTGTTTTTATGCAATTTGATTTCTAAGTTCCTTAGTATGGTTTTTATTTTTTGTTCAATTTGAGAATCATTGAGCTCCTTGGGTTTAAATTTTTTATCAAATTTGGAAAAATTTTTCCATTAATTTTTTTCAACAGTTTTTCTGTACCCTATCTCTTTTCTTCTGGGACTCCTGTTACACCTATATTAGGCTGCTTGGTATTGTCCCACAACTCACTGAGGCACTATTTTCTGTTCTCTTTTCTTGTGCTTTATAGTGGATGGATTCTATAGGTACAACTTCAAGTTCCTTCAGTAACCTTTTCTTCTGCAGTGTAGATCTGTTGTGAATTCCACTTAATGCATTTTTCATTTCAGATATTGTATTTTTACCTCTAGAAGTTCCAAATGACTCCTTTTACATCTTCAGTTTCTTTCTTCCTCACATTCATGTTTTTTTGTTGTTGTTTTTGTTGTTTGTTTGTTTGTTTGTTTGTTTGTTTTTTGGAACCAGGGATTGAACACAAGGACACTTGGTCACTGAGCCACATCCCCAGCCCTATTTTGTATTTTATTTAGAGACAGGGTCTCACTGAGTTGCTTAGGGCCTTGCTAAGTTGCTGAGGCTGGCTTTGAACTCGCGATCCTCCTGACTCAGCCTCCCAAGTCACTTGGATTACAGGCGTGCGCCACCACACCTGGCCATGTTTTTCATTTATATCTTTGAACATAATTTATAAGACTTATAACAGGCTTTTTAATTAGTAAACTTTGTCTACAAATTTGACCATCTGCCTTGTTTCTAGATGTGACTCTTGATTCATTTTTCTCCTGGTTATTGTTCATATTTTCCTGCTTCTTTGCATTTCTGATAAATTTTTTTGGATGCTGGGTACTGTAAATTTTATCTTGATGAGTGTTGGATTTTGTTATCTGTATTTCAAGAGCATTGGATGTTACTCTGGTGAGCACTTATGTAAATTTGGATTACATTTATCCTCTAGGAATTTTCTTTTAAGCCTTGTTTTGACATATTCAAAGCAGACTTTACTTTGGAACTAATTTACTGCCATTCCTAAGGTGTGACCCTTTGAAGACTCTACCCAAAGCCCTGAATTACATAATTTCTCTTCTCTGACTTTTGGGATCACAAATTATTACCATCCTTGTGCTATCCTGGATATTGTTTGACCTATTTCTTTTCAAGAGAGGTTTCCCCAGAGTCATGGAGTTTCTTCTCATGTATGCTCAACTCAGTTTTCCACTCAAGGGAACCTCAGAGGAGCTTGAGAGTATGCTCTCTCTCTTCTCCCTTCACTTCTCTCCTCCTCTTCCTCCTCCTCCTCCTTCTTTCTCTCTCTCTCCCTGTTCATAGTTTCCTCCTCCTAGTGCTCTGCCCACAATTTCTAGCTGCTTCAGTACCCCCACACTTCAATCTCCATCTCCTTAGCTCAGTATGACCACCATCCTTTGTTTCTTCTGTGCCACAGCCTGGAAGCTAGTTCCAAGCAATGTCCTGGGCAATCAGAGATTCATCTTGCTTTTCCTTTCTCTCAGGGACCACAATCCAGCACTGCCTGTTGTTCAATGTCTGAAAAACATCATAAACAAGTTTTCAACTCATTTACAGTAGAAAGGACTTTCCCAAAGCAGTTAATCATCCACTGGTGGAATCACAAATCCTCACTGACACAGTTTAAGTAGGAAGATTGCTGAATTGAAGAAGTTTTTGAAAAAATAGTCTTAGTACTTGGTGGAGAATGGGTTCAAAACAATCACAGGTTCTAGAAGGTCAATCCTGAATCTACTGAAGCAAGAAATGATGCAGACTTGCACACAGGGAAGTACCTGTAAAGAGAGCACACAGAAGCATATTTTAAATACATTTACAGTTTACAGAACTCTGTGACTGGTTGTGAGGTAGTTACCAAGGATGATTCTCACTTCTGGAATGAGCTACTGAGTAAACGATGGTATCGTTTACTTTAACTGAAGAATGGAAGTTTGAGGTGAAGGATCATGAATGCTGCTTTGAAGATGTCATTTGCCTGTGAGACATACAAGCAGGTGATGTTACGTAGGCTGCTGAATTGAAGCTCAAAAGAGAGATCCAGGCTGGGCCTGCTTAGTGTTGCACAATGTTTAAGTTTTGGGGGATAGATGAGCTGCTCTTCATCTGCTACCTGGAAACATCAGCCATGCAAGCATTTGTCTAATCCCCTTGTTTTCCTCTTTGTATCCCCCAAGTGACTGACACACTGCCTGGCACACAGTAGATGCTCAGTGAATGTTTGTGAATGTGACCATGGCTCTCAGGGAGTCCTTCTCCCATTTTCTGAGCCTCTGGTTGTCTAAAGAGTTGCTTCAAGTTCCATTGTTCTTGTTTGCTAAGCTGGTTCCAGCCAGACTTTTCAGATTAGCATGTTAGTCATCATAGATGGTCACGACCCTCCCTTTTTCACAATAGGGCTGTTTTATGTCAATTCAGAAGTCCTAGCCTGGGTCTGGAGTGGGGACCAGCTATGCAGGAGACCATGTCCCTTCTAGGAGGGGCTGCTGTCCACAGCTTGGGCTGCTTGGAAGAACCCTCCAGGATTCCCAAGGGAGAATTTCACAGACTTCACATGACCCTCAGACTGTCACCATCTCCATGGTCAATCCCTGAGTCAACCTGAAAGTTGTCCAAAGAAGGGAAGAGCCAAACCTGTTTTAAAAGGTGAAAAAATCTGAAGTCCATAGAATTGAAAGACCACAGAATTTCAGGCAGAAAATTTCAATAGTTGGAAAGAGCTTTGTTCTGGGGATCAGAGAACCTGGGATCTGGGCCTGAGTTTCATTCTACGTTATTGAGAAATAACTTCCTTTCTTTGGTCCCTTTTCACCATATAAAACTGAGAAAACTGGGCAGATGACATCAAAGGGCCCTTCCATTTATTAAATTCAGAGGAATTCTGTTCTAGGAAGTGCAAGTCATGAGCCTTGCCCCAAGTTGGTTGAAATCCTAGAATTGAATCGAGGGGTGGACTGTCCCTCTGAGATTCTATGACATACACCCAATTTCCTGAAAAAAAAAAAATCCTTGTCTAAAGTCTGTTCGGTGACACTGGGACAGATTCTGCAGATTAAAAAGCAAAAATTCCACCTTGGATTTCACAACTGAAAGGGTTCTTAGAATCTCAAAAATTCGTCTTGATTGAGTCTCATGTATATGTTTAATCTAGCCTCCTCTTCTGAAGATGAAGAAGTGGGGTCCCAAGAGGGGGTGTGACTTTTCCAAGGTCACACAGTGGACTCACACGGAGCGTAACCAGTCCCACCCCATCCGCACCACCCTAAATCCCATCAAAGCTATTCCACCACCCTTCCCCTATTGGCACCCCTCCTGTCTGCAGGCTCTGCTGTCTCTACAGCGGAACATTCCAGCACAGAGGGGATTAAAAGAGCCGGTGGAATGCTACATCTCCCTGCACATTGGCAGTCTCCTTTCTCCTAAACTGAGCCCGCAGGCCTTGGCTCAAGGGAGTCCAGAGGCCCATGTGAAGCGCTGGGTTGTCAGAACCCACTTCAGTCCACATGCCAGGGATCACCAACACCCTGCTCTCCACTGGGTAAAGCACCCGAAACAAGTGGTCTGTGCTTGGGGCACTGCTGCATTTGGGTGTGGTCCTGGAGCCTATCTGAGCCAACTGTCAATGTGCTCCGCCAAGCTCAATGGAGCCATTGGAGACCCTGGGCCAAGCTTTGTGGGAAACCAGGCCAACTTTTAGAGCATCTGGTGCCAAATCTGAATGTCTGGTTCATTGGAGAGTAAGAGATCCAGATGCTTGTCTCCAATTGACCTCTCTTTTACTGGCTCTCCGACCTTGGGCCTAGATAACCTGTTGAGGCCTCATGATCCCGCGTAGATAAAATGGAGACAGTGTGTCGCCTCACCATCCTGGAACACATTATCCATTTTCCACCATCTCATTTCCCTGAGTATTTGCAAGAGTCTGGTGTCCCACATCTTCCTCAAGTGCACAGAGATAAATATTTATTTTCTAAACTTACCCATCAAGAAATGATATTAAGTGTGTGGATGCTTTAAAATTCTTCCAGTAACAACTTCCAAATGCATTTACTAGCTGCCTAAAATGATCCGAGAGTTTTTGCTGGGTACTAAGGAGAATAGAACTAATGGGACACCATCACTGCCTTCTTTAGTGAAGAAGAAAAACAAACAAGGATTCTTATCAGTTATAAGTCACCAGCTGCCAAGGAGAATGAGTCCCACAAGTGAAGGAATTTGCCACAGACTTGGGTCTGGAATGTTTGGAGCACAGTGAATTGTCCTATGGAAGAAAAGGTGACCGATTTTAGGAGGAGGATAACCAGGGTAAATAAAGGCTGGCAGGACCGTGTGCTGGGTAAGTTAAGAGTGAGGGAGAAGCCTTGGTTCGTATCTCAGGCAAAGAAACAATGGAGAGAAGCCACCAGAAATGGAGACGTGTGAAGCTATGTGAAGTTGAGCCCCTTTGGACTTTCTCTTGAGGTCTTCAGTAAAACCATGTGTAATTTTTTTTTTCTGAGAAATGAGAGGTTTGGATTGTACTGTAGAGTGTGAGGTCAATACAAGGTGTATCAGTCATCCGTTGCCACAATAATGGTGCATAACAACCAACCCCCAGGCCTCTACATAGAACAGTGTTTATTGCTTATGAGTCTGAAGTTGGTGAGGGTTGGCTTAGAAACGTTTCTGATCTTCATTGAGCTAGCTCATATGTCTGGGGGCAGCAAGGCATCAGCTGATTTGGGATGGCCTTGACTGGACAACTGGGGAATGTCGACTCTGTTCCATGTCTCTCTTGCTTCAGGGGCTAGCTCAGGCATGTTATCAAGCTGAAGGCAGAGTTATGGGAGCTCAAGAAAAAATGTGCAAGTTCTTGTTCAAGCCTTTACTTGCTCCAAGTCTATAAACCTCCCATTGGCCAGACTAAGTCAGGTGACCAAGCTGCCTTTTAATGGACAATGACTGACAGCATTCCATCAGCCTAAGGCTGGCCTGGAGCAGAATCCTCGCTGAATATGTAGCATGAATTTGAAACAAACTTTATTTTCAACACGAAAATTGTGGGTTTTGCTTTTGCAATAAACCTAGCAAACTTAGTCTATAGTTACTGACATAACCAATCCTATATTGATTGCTTAGAATATGGCAGGAACTGTGTTAAAGAATTTTTATGTACATTGGCATTTATTAATTCAAAAAATATTGAATGTCTCTTTCATACCAAGATTAAAATTCAATTCAGCTTCCTAACAACCCAGCAGGATAGATATTATTATCTCAATATTATTACAGATGAAGAAACTGAAACTAAATGGCTTAAATAATTTGTCCAAGATCACACAGCCCGTGAATGGAAGAACATGATACAAGCACAGGTCTGTTGGATTCTTATGGTCCCACTCCCGCCTACTCTATATCACTCTTTCTCTATGGATGCTCCTCCCCGGGGACTGTCCACTTCCTAAAAGTAACTTGCCAGAGAGAGTGGATTTTAATAGAGTGGTCCACTTAGGAGAGAGAACTTAAAGCAGGAGGATGTCTTTCCTTGGCCAGGTGCCTTTACACATGTTTGATCCACACCCCAGCCTCCTTAGTGCTTGCGACTTTGAATACCAACTGGAGTGGTACTGCCCCTGGCATCCTAACCAGTGAGCTATTTCCCCAGACAGACAGAGATTTTCTCATCCCAGCATCAAATCCCACAGCCAAGCTGCAAGGAGGCACATGTTCAGCTTTGGTTTGGCAGCAGAAGTCCTGCTGGCAGAATTCATTCAAGGGAGGGGTAAACCACTGTAGGGAAACAGGAGATGAAAGGCCTGAGCCAGGCCAGATGGGAAGGGCCAGTGGAGAGAGAAGGGGACTGCTCTGTAGCTCCTCCTCTTAACTCCAAGGACGAAAGAGTGAGCAGAGAATGAGGAAGGGGGAAAGCAGTTTTCACCCACTCAGGTCAGGAATTCTGACACTTTCATCCAAGAAACTCACTCTTTCATCCAAGAAACACTTTGTGAGTATGGAGTCTGTGTCCACCATCACGATGGGGGATGGAAAATGGAAAACAGGGAAGCCAGGGTTCCCATGTAAAGGAATCCCACTTAGAGGAATCCCAGAGGAGTCGAGAGACACATTTGTAAGTGAGTTTGCGGTTTACTGGACTCCCTTCTCTGAAACCCACTGAAAACAACAAAAAGAATAAAGAAAATTTCATCTTTGGGGATGAGTAGATGAAGTATTCTCCAGAGTTCATTCTTGTCTCTCCATAATGGTGTGATGGGTAGAACAGCTGCCCAGGCAGGGACCACACATCCCAGTCTTGCCTTCGAATGTAGTTGAACCATGCACCTGGTCCTCACAGCTGGAATATGAACAGGTGTAATGTGATCTGGATCAAGTCCAGACCAAGGTGATTAGGAGACGGGCATGCCTTCTCCCTTCTCACTCTTTATCTCTTTCCCTGGTTGAATTCAGGGGACTTCAAGACCCCACAAAATAGAAGGAACCCAGCCTCTGACTCTCCATGTGGCAGATGACTGATGACCAGGAACTTCTGCACTCTTACACAGTTAAATGAACTTGTATCATGTCAAATCATTCAAATTAGAAAGTAGAGTGGTTTGTTACAGGAACTTAAAATAATAACAATAATAATAACAACAACAAGTAACCTAATGTAATTCTAACTAAAAAGAGGTTAAAGTCAGTATCTGCCATTCAGTGAAGCTTGAACTCCATCAAAAGAAGTCATATATGTTGTCAGAGCTCCTTGAGAGTAAAAAAGATCCCTACAGGCCTATAAATAGTTATTTAATGGAGAAAGAAGGAGCAGAGATGTGGTGGGTTTTGGGAAAGTGAGGTGTCCAGACTTGACTTGTTTCCATAAGGTAAAGGGGCAAGGGAGACAAGGTCGAAGGAAGCCCTATGTGGATGGTTAGCATAATTATTTATAACTCAAACCACCATTGCTTAAGTGTCTTAGAGGTCAGGAGGAAGAGAGGGGGAAGCAACAATCAGCCTGCAGGCTTATCTCCAGAGGAAACACACAGATATTAAAGGACCCGTCAGAAGACCTGCAATCTAGAGTCCTTCCTTATGACTTACACTCATGCCTGAGGAATGCTTGAAAATCCAGGGAAGTACCTGAAAAAATAGAGAAATACTTGAAAATCCAGGGAGATATGCCCCCCAGGGCAGAGCACATTTGGTAACAAATTCTAAGACAGTGAACTCAAGGGGAATCTGTTATAAGCCCCACCTCACTTTCCCTTCCTATCCCATTCTATCCCTAAGAAAATAACAGGCAAGAATAAAACATTTCCAAATAAAAACCTACAAATGATCAGGCAGAATGCAACATGGGATGAAATTTTTAAAAAAAATAATCATAAAAACTATTGCAGAGAGAAAAATAGTACCTTCAAAATGTGGACTTTATTCAGTTGAGAACAGAGTCAGTAATACAAGGAGTTGTTATTAAAAGTAAAAGAAATAAAGAAATAACAAAGATAATGAAATAAAATAGTGGAAAGTTCAAAATTATGAAATCTAAAGAAGATTTACATATTCATACTGGGCATTCCTGAAAAAAAAGAACAGAATAATGGAATAGGAACATACTCAAAGATATCATAGAAGAAAACTTTTCTGAACTAAAGAAGTGCCTGAACCTACAGAATAAAAAAACACCCTTAATATATCATGGGACTCTGATGGAAAAAATTCCAACAGCAGAATTGTTAAATATTCTAAAGAAAAAATTATACTGTCCTCCAATTTCTATTTATCCTTTAATGCCAAAAGACATGTTAATGCTGAAGGAAATAAGTTCATCCTCAAATATGATAGGCAACTTTGATGTTTGTCTTTCATGTATGAAAGTAGCAGAAAGATTTTACAAAATTAGTCAGTTTTGAGTTCCTATACAAAATATCTGGGAAAAAAGTTAACTTGTACAGGGAAAACATTTATTTTGGCTCACTGTTCTAGATATCCCGGTGCGAAATCAGGTTGAACAATTGCTAGTAGAAATGACAGATGACAGTAGAAGGGAGCACTTGACAAAGTGAACTGCTTACATCACAAAAGAGGAAGCCAAAAAAGGAGAAGAAAGATGAGGAGGAGGAGGAGGAAGGAGGAGGAAGAGGAGGAGAAGGAGGAGGAGGAGGAAGAAGAAGGAGGAGAACACAAAGAGGAGGAG
>JAJEJO010002136.1:259992-278646 GCA_020662805.1 Glaucomys volans
GGAGGAGGAAGAAGAAGGAGGAGAACACAAAGAGGAGGAGGAGGAGGGAGAAGAAGGAGGAGGAGGAGAAGAGAAGGAGGAAAGGAGAAGAAGGAGGAGGAGGAGGAAGAAGGAGGAGGAGGAGAAGAGAAGGAGGAAAGGAGGAGGAGGAGGAGGAAGAAGGAGGAGAAAGAGGAGGAGGAGGAGAAGACAAGAAAGAGGAGGAAGGAAAAGAGGAGGAGGAGAAGGAGGAGAGGAAGAGGAGAAGGAAGAAGATGATGCTGATCAGAGCCCCATCATCTGCAAGGGCACACCCCCAATGACCAAGGCTCCAACTCCTCAAGGATCCACCGCCTCCCCAAGGTTCCACCACTTCCCAATAGCACCACTCTGCAGGGAGCCTTTAACACCCGGACCTATGGGGGACACTTATCCCAACAACAGGATTCATCAACATAGACTCAGAGAAAATAGCACATAGTGCTCCTCAGCTCGTCGGATGGTTGCAGGCCTGATTAGAAATCTAATCGCCTAAAAGATGTATCAAAATTGTCATTTTAGGGAGAATTCGTGAAACACGAGAGTTAATGGTAAACATTATGTTCATTTAAATACAAAACTAGGGCTAAACATCTGCGGGGATTATGGTGGCAGGACAGAATGTAAATGTCCTAAACCACAATATTAAAAAAAGAATGAGCTTAACCAGCCACAGAGGCGGGGAGGGGGGCACACCCCCCAGTTCTGCATCTTCCTTAGTGGAGAGTCTGTGGACGTAAGATAAAATTGGTAAATCCAGAAATCGATGCACAAGTACACTGTTTTAAGTATGAGGGTAAGCAACTCAGACAGACTGTGTAAACCTCCCAAAACCTTAGGCGGAGGCAGGAGGGAAGAAGAGAACTCACAAACCAAACAGAGGAGCAAAAATAGAAAGCAGAGTCCATATTTTATTTGAAAAAAGAGAATCAAAGGAGATGACAGCTGTAGAACCCACGGAACCAACAGAGCTTTAATGTGAAGGGCGTGCTTTTGGTTAATAAGCCCAAATCGCAGAAAAATAACTTCCTAGGACGTCGTTAGGGTCCACTAACTAACGATGCAGACAATCGTTCTCCTACGTGCTTACTGATATGTAGACACTTCTGGACGCCCTCCAAAGCAATGGCTGATCATGATCAGGAATGGTGCTGGAAGGACGGGGGGCAGGGGGAGCAATTTACTCTTCACGTAACAGAAGAATACAGAAAATATGTGTGATATCTGTGTTTAAATTGTAATTAAATATGTGTACTTTTTTTTTTTTTTTTTTGCGGTGCTGGGGATTGAACCCAGGGCCTTGTGCTTGCAAGGCATCAAATGTAATTTTATACCAACAATAGCACTCTGTGAAGAATGCCACCACAGCAGAACATGCAAAGGACTTCGGGAGGTGCCAGGAGGGAGGAGCTAATGATGCCTGAGAGATTTAGAAAAAGCTCGGAAGGTGGGTGACACCTGAGCTTGGCCTTACAGTGACTGTCCCTTTTTGAGGTACAGATCCAGCCAACAAGGCGGAAATGCAGAGGCTTCTGGGACACCAGAGCGCTCGGTGTGCCCAACGGTGTGCCGGGGACTTGGGTCTGCCTGTCAAAGGGCCTAAGTGCATGCTGATTGGAAAGTCATCCTCAAGTATAAATAAGGGTACAGAGCAAAGAAAGAGACACTTCTGCAAGGACGACCAGGATAGCCATCCTCTGCCTTCTCCTTAAGGTGCCCGCATCCCTGACTACTCATTCCCAGATTCTGCCCCTAAAGGAAGTTCTTCCTCAGAGCTAACCAGCAGCTGAAGAGGGTGACCAGCTGCCTCTAGCTCAGCCTTCACAGTGGCCTTAACCCAGCCAGTCTGACAGCCCAGTACTGTCCCGGGAATGGTTTTCTTCCTGATTTTCAATCAAGTTGTGTTGCTGCTCTAGGGTCTGGGTAAGAGCAAAGGGTCTGGGTCTCAGCCAGGATGTGGGTCAGTCTCCATGAGACTGCAGACTAGGGACAGGAAGGGACAAAGTGAAGTTCTGGAAAAGAAACCAAAGGGAGGCAATGGGGAGGGAGTGGGTGCTGGGAAACTCGGCTCATCAAGGGGACTGACTCCACAGATGCATGGCCCCAAGCTCCTCCTCACCTGCAACCCAGCCTCACGTTCAATGCCACCTCCTCTCTCCTGCGAGTCCAGTCTTCCACCTCTGGAGAGCTGAGCCTGGGGGCATGCCCTCTCCTTGGCAGGAAGCAGGTGCAGGACATGGCTGACGCTGCTGCTCCCCGCGTGAGTGGCAGAATCCTAATGAAGTCAAAACAGCCTAGGCCCATGTGAGCCACGTGAGGTGGCAGAGCTGGGATTCAGACCAGGTCTACCTGGCTCTAATGTCCAGAGGCCTCTGACTATGCACCCCTGGCTGGAACCCATGCTGACACCCGACAGGGCTCACACTGCCCTGGCCACTGCCCCAGACGGAGCTCTCAGCTCCACAGTCTTAGTAGACACCCTCCTTTCCCCACCCGACCTGTGGATCTTCAACCCACGCACCACCCCCACCACCCCAATCCTGCCAAAATTAGAAAAGGAAAGAAAATCATTTTTAATTGGGTGTTTTCACCACAAACCCCAAAACATGGATATTATTATTCCTATTTTATGGTTAAGGAAATTGAGGCTTCGGTTCTTAGGTCAGTTGCAGTAAGCCCCAGTCCTAACCCAGAAGAAGCAAAGGAACCTGGTTTTGCTCACTCCTGGGCCCTGTCCATGGAGGCCTCTCCCCTCCCCGGACACCAGCCCAACACAGGAGGTGAGAGGAGGTTGCAACCAGCAAGGAATCAGGACATAGGCATGGCTAGACAGCCCCCAGGTGGGGAACTGGGGAGCAATAGGAGCGAGGCAGGAAGGGACTCCCCCGGGGGCCATGTGAGAAATGCCTTTCTGCTCGCTGGGTAGAGAGAATTGAAATGAAACGCGGGCGACCGTCCAAGCCACGGGATTCAGGAGTTGATTTCCAAATTCCTATCAGAAATCCCATAATTGAAAAGGATTGAAAGCAGGTCATTATGTCCCACACAGCAGACAGCTAGGATCAAGAGTTTTCAGTCTGCCCAGAGCCAGCTAACAAAAGGAAAAGCAGTTCTCTTTTCCCCCTACATGAAGCAAGTCACATTCCCCCAAGGCCAGACTTCCTTCACTGAAAAATACAGATATTTACCAATTCTGAAGTCAGAACCAGCAGAAGTAAATATCCGCCCAGCCAGGAGGGCCACGCTATGGACTCAGGTTTGGGGATTTGTGTTCCCAGGTGCCTCAGACCTCTGGAATCACACACGACCCTCTCACTCTTGGTTTCCTCATCTGTAACACAGAACACAGGGCAGTGCGGCTGAAGGTGTTTTAGAGTTGATATGGATTTACAAGTATAAGCCTTTACTCAACACCATTTAACAGATATTTATTGAGCATCCTGACATCCACTGGGGATACAAAGTGTTGAACGAGACTGATACAGTCAATCATGGAACCAAATAAAAACAGCTCAGTACGAGTTCAACTGTGCCAGCGGCTAGGAAGGACATCACAGGATGACCTGCCCCGAGGAGAATTCCTCAGCAAGGTGGCATCTTGGCTGAGATGAGGATATTAAAAATCTCCATCACTGACACGGGGCAGCACTGTCTTGAGGCCTTGAGGATTTGCTGGAATTAACAACAGGAAGAGATGGAGAGAGAGAAATCCAGACAGGTGCAAGGACAAGGACAAAGTCCTTCTGCAGGTGAGAGTAGATGCCAGGCCTGAGCCGGGGAGAGCGGAGACATTCACTGGGGACCCAAATGGGGCAGTGCAGGGTCTGACCTTCAGTTCTGGAAACAGGAAGGGTGTTAAGCAAGAGTGAAACCATCTGAGAAGTCGAGAAGCTAACACAGTGAGCCAGTTGAGCGACTATGGGGCTTGGATTTAGGGAGAGCAACAGAAAGAGAAGCAGAATGGAGGCCAGCCGTATTGGGGAGTAGACTTCATGAATCTACGGCCTGACTGGGGCTGAGGATGACAGCCAGCCTTCAGCCTGGGCACCCAGAGGGATGCTGGTGTCAATTCCCTGGGATGGAGAAAGCTGGAGGAGGTCAGGAGTGGTGGGGGGCATCACACACCGCATCCTGACAGAGAAAACAGTGCTGGGCTGAGAATCAGAACCCCAGGGCCCTAGTTCCACCTCTGCAGGAGTTGAGACCTGGATCCGCCATTTCACCACACCAAAATCAAGTGGAGTGGTTGGACTCGGTAATCTGCAACTGTCCTTTTGGCCCCTGAAGTCTCCTGATTCTAGAGAAAGCATTTGAAATGGGTGGCTGGGGTCCAGCTTCAGGCCCAGGCATGTTTTTGGTGATCCGCACAGTTTAACCATTGGTAAATTCCCATCGCACTCCGAATCTCTAGCTTGAGTTAAGATCTAGAAATGTGCAACACTGGTGTGACTCAGATCCCCACAAGGCGAGGGGCAGTGGAGTTGACTGAGAGTTGCCACCTGGTAGGACACAGCCCCTTGCCCCCCCCCCCCCACCACCCACCCCCTCCCACACACCCACATGCCCTGCCTGGCCCCTGTTGAGGGGAACCCCCCTGTCTCTAGATAGTGATGAGAGTAATTTTAAATCATCAGTTCTTTCTCAAACCCATGATTATTTGCTAAATTACCCCTTTTCTGATTAAAAAGAAATTCTAGAAGAAAAACGAAATGAACATTCCCAAAGTCTCTTGTAATTCCATTACCTAGAGCAAATTACCATTAACATACATGCGTGCTTCCTGCCAGCCCTGCTTGATGAAATTGGGGTCATATTAAATATAACATCTTTCCACGGTGCTTTTTCCACTAATATTATCACAGGGCACTCTCTCGTACTATCGAAGGTTCTTTGCAAACAAGATTTGGAATGACTCTATAATTTGCTGAATAATTTATGTAATTATTCCACCATCATTTCTTAAATTTGTAGACACATCTCAACTCTGATTATTTCTTAACACAACGTCTTAAAAGCAGGATGATAAAGGTCAAGAGGAAAGATGTCTTTTTAGAGCTTTTAAAAAAGTGTTGGCAAATTGCTCTCCAGAGAGGTGGTTTTCCTCACCACCGTCCCTCACGATTTGCCAATACTAGATGGTATCGCTTTAGACAAACTCCCTCACGGAGTTTTTGGCGGGGTTGGGGGTAAGGCATGTAGGAGGACATTGCTGTGGACAGAAACCTGGCCTTGTTTTTGTGGAACGTGGAGAGCAGGGGTCACAAAGTTCTTCTGGAAGACCAGATAATAAATAGAATAGAAAATGCCCTTGACGTAATGTTGGTCTTCTGCAGGGAGGCCATCAGGTCTCTACTGTAACGACTCTCCTCCTACCGTGTAACAGCAGCTGAGGACAACATGTGAAAAATCGAGCCACCTTGTGTTCCATGAAACTGTATTTATTTGCAGAAGTTCCATAGGCCCTCTCTGGCCACGAGTCAGAGTGTGCAGACCTCTGCTCGGTCTCATTGCTTCCTCCCAATAATCTTGATAAGTAGGTAGGTGGGAATGAGCATGCCGTGTCCCCAGGGACGTCGAGGCTCAGAGAATCCAGGTAACTTGTTCCCAGTCACACAGCCCATACTGGAAGAGTTGCGGCTGAAACCCACATTTTCTGACTTCTACTTTAATGCGTAAGAAATCCCTTTTCATGATAGTCAAATAAAAAGCAAAGAATGCAAAACACAAAAACGAAAAGCTCATCGCATTTGGCCAATTGCATAGTCTGCTTGAGGGCTCAGAGTTCAGCAAGGGAGATCATGACTCAGCGCCTCAACAGAAGGACACACTTTGCAAAGTGCTCTCATTGTGAAGTCAGTCTTACGGTGATGTTTGATGGCGGTGTGGTTGCTCTTTGAGAAAACAGTTTGTCAACAGTGGAAGGCAGTGAATGAATAAACTCTTGTATTTAAAAGTAACAAAACCCCCAATTCCAAGTAGCAAAGGGAAAAAAAGAAATCATTGGTTCCTTTAACTCGGAGGACCAGGGGTGATAACTTCAGGGACAGCTGGATCCAGGGCCTGAAATGATATTATCTGGGCTGTTTATTTGTCCTCTGCTGTGCTTGTCCCTGCCTGATTCTTGAGATGAGCCCACTTTATGTGGTGGGCCCAGCTGTGTTATTTATGTATGATCTATCAGAATGTATAAATGCATTCTACTGTCATATGACTAATTGGAACAAAAAATAAAATTAAATTAAAAAAGAAAGGGCAGACTCACCCTCCTGAGTCTCCTGTTTCACAGAAGAACTCTGATTGTGCTTCTTGGGTCATGGGCACACCACTGGGTCAGTCATTGTGCCCCGGGTCATCTGCAGGCTGATCAGCCACTATTACCAAAGAATGTACCTGTTATATTTGACACTCCATTAAGTCCCCGTGGGTGGGGATGGCATTGTTGTCCTTAGAAATAAATAAGAGCAGACCAAAAGACCCCTAGAGCAGCAAAACAGTCATCTGAAGCACTCTGCCTCCATCCATTCACCAAGAGTCTAGGAATTCTCCCAGAGCCAGCAACACTGCCTTACTCACATACTTGACCTTGAGGAGACAGTGCAGAAGGACATTGCTATGGATTAAATTGTGTCCCCCGCCCAATGCTCAGTACTTCAGAATGTGACTTTATTTGGAAATAGGTCATTGTGGTGGTAATTAGCTAAGCTGAGGCCTTACCAGAGCAGGGTGGGCCTGCAATCCAACATGGCGGGCATCCTGGGAAGTCAGCCATGCAAACACAGAGACCCGGGGCAGCACCGTGTGGTGATGAAAGCAAGCTGGGGGTCTGCACCTACAAGTCAAAGAGCACCAACAACTGCCAGCAAGCCACCAGGACCTAGAAGAGGGGACCACTTCAGGTTTCAGAGTGTGGCCCTGCCAACACCTCCATTCCAGACTCCCAGGTTCCATTCGTTTTTGCCATTTTAAGTCACATAGATTGTGACTTAAAATGTGATCCACTGCTTTTCTGCAGCCCTAGCAAACAAATACCGGCATTCCATGCAGAAGAACATCCGAAATAAAGGCTGAAAGGATGAGAAGTCTCTAGAAGAACAAGTTCCCCCAAAGAGGGGCTTGGTCCACCTGAGCACCAACCCAGGAATACAGAAGGCCATTAGAGGGAGAAAAGCTGCCGTGACAACTTCTTCCTCGCTCGTCCCCTCCCCAGCACAGGCAGGGCAGGCCACAGAATCCACGCAGCCATGAAGTACTCCACTGGCAGGAGAGAGACCAGTGGACCTCCATCCATGCTGGCTGGGTCGCCATGCTGCCAAGAGCTCACTGCCTGAGCCTTTTGCTCCTGCAAGGCCCTGCGCACCTCCTTTGCTCTTGCTTGGACCACCTTCCAGTCTTTGGAGAAAAGACCCTCATAGAGATGTTTTCAAGGGTTTGACTCTTCCAAGAAAAAATGGCAACGGCTACCTGGCTTCAGTTGCCTGTTCACTGGTTTCTTCTTATCAGAGTGCATCACAGGCAGCCACCCCAAGGCGCCACCCCAGGGCGTACTTGCTGGAGGACAGCACGTGGGAACCATGGGAGAGTCTGCCTGGGCATCTCCAGGAGGTTTGCTTCTCCAGGTGCCTCTAGAAGGGCCTGTGCCTACCTGCGGGCCAGGTTGGTGGCAGAATAGCATCACCCAGAACGCACACGGACCAACCAGAGGAGTGAAGAGGTAACACCCTCCCCTTCCTACTCGAAGCCTGGTTTGCATCGGGGTCCAGCGATTCAACTTAACTCCAAGTTGAAGGAAGTGCTGGGGCAGATTAAGATCAGTTGGGACTAATGCATGGAAGCTGGTCCCCTGGCTGCTCTGTAATCGCCGCTGCCCTTCCTCCCTGGCTACTAGGACCTCCACCCCAGAGGAGAATGGTGCCTGGTATCTGAGGCCCGGAATCCTCCAGGGCTGGTATCCCCGCTTCCTTCCTCACTCCGTCCCCAGAGTGTGTTCATTCTCAGCACTGCCTCCAGAGGCTCCTTGCAAACTAAGTCAGATCATGTCAGTCCTCTGTTCAAAGTCCCGAAGTCCCCAAAGGGTGCCGCATCTTGCAGCAACAGCCAGAGTCTGGTAAAGCGCTGAGAAACCACAGTTTCTCAACTTTGATGATCTTGATATGTGAAGCAGGATAATTCTTGTGGGGTGGGCATGGCCTGGACCGAGCCTCGAAGGGTGTTTAGCAGCCTCTCTGGTCTTTATCCGCTGGATGCAAGTAGCACATCCCCCAACCAGCATGACAACCAGAAAGGTTTCCAGCCATTGCCAAATAGCCCCCGGGGTCAGAGTGGCCCCCAGCTCTGCTTTTTCTGCAACCCCTGTTCCTCTATGACCTCATGGCCCAAACTCTCTCCTCACCTCACCAAGCTATGTCAGCCACTTGCCCTTCCCAAGCCCCTAAGCAAACCTCACCTTGGAGCCTGGCCACTGTCCACCCTGGTGACAACCCCACTCTGCCCCTCATCCCCTGGAAACCACCATACTGTTGTCCACTGCTCTTCCTTGGACTTTGGTCTCAGCAGTGGTTTCCTGGATTTGACACCAAGAGCACAGGCCCCCAAGCAAACCCAGACAAGCAGGACTGTATCAAACTGAGGAGTTTCTGCAAAGGAAGCAGTCAGCGGAGTGAAAGAGCAACCTGTGGAACAGCGAGCTGGGCGTATTTCCAAAATATATCTGAAATTCCTAAAATACAATAGAAAAAATAAATATTTTTTAAACTCTTAATGGAAAAAGAAAGAGCAAAGAATTGAGTAGACATTTCTCTGGAGGTAGCATACAAATGGCCAACAGTGTGCTCAGCATTATTAATCATTATGGAAATAAAAATCGAAACTGCATCACCTTGTACTTATTAGAATGGCTATTAGTTTAAGAAGGAGGAAGGGGAGAAGAAGAGGAAGAGGAAGAAGAAGAAGAGGAGGAGGAGGAGGAGGAGGAAGAAGAAGAAGATTAGGAGGAGAAGGAGGAGGAGGAAGAGGAGGAGGAAGGGGAGAAGAAGAAAAGGAAGAGGAAGAGGAGAGAAAACATTGGTGAGCTTTTGGAGAAACTGAAGCATTTGTATAACATTGACATGAATATAAAATGGTACAGCCACTGCGATAAACAATTTCCCCCCAAAATTAAAAATACAGTGACCACGTGATCAAGCAATCCCATTTCCAGGTTCATATCCAAAAGAACTGAAGTCAGGATCTCAGAAAGGATCTGCACTACCTTGTCCACTACAGCATTTGTTTCAACAACCAAGATATGGAAGCAGCCCAGATGCCCATCAGCAAATGAACAGCTTTAAGAAGATGTGATGTATAGAATGGAATATTATTCAGCCTTTAAAAAGAAGAAAGTCCTTCCATTTGTGACAACGTGAATGGGTCTGGAAGACAATGCTCTAGGTGGAATAAGCTGGTCACAGAGGTCAAGTATTGTGCAGTCCCTCTAACATGACGCATCCCAAATAACTACAGCAATAGAACAGTGTGGAGATTTCAGATAAAGAAAGAGGAGGCAGCAGAGATGGAGGCCGAGAAGAAAACAAAAGGCCAAGAGTGGAGAGAAAGAGCATTTCCCCTGAGCCCAACGCTCCCAAGGGACGAAGAGAAAAGAAAGAGGCACACTGGTGACCCGCACATGGGTACAGGGATGTGATCAGAGCTCATTGTCCTGCCTGGGCTAATTGCTAGAGGATCTCATCTGGCATGGCTGGGGATGTGCGTGATCTGACAGCCTACACTCTGAGGGAGTTGGGGACAGATAGGCAGGCCTAAAGGGAGAGCGGACTTCGAGAGCCCACTGTGAGTTCCCGCTGGACTGGACAGGGCACAGGTGCCAGGATTCTCTTGTCCAACATTTCTCCTGCTGGACCTTTCTGGACTCCCAGTCTAGATCAACCCAACCCCAGCCCCTCTAGACTGTGACCACTGTAACACCAAGTCCCGCTCCAGACTCCCCTGCACAGGCAAGTACCTGGAGATGCCTGGCCAATGGCTGAGTCCAGTCCTGGCTCTGACCACACCCACTTTTCAGCTTCTGGGAACCTCCCGCCTCCCCCCAGGTGTGTGGCTATCTGAGTGTGTGCACACAGACACACCGCAAAACACTTTTCTGCAACTTGCTATGTGCAGGAAAAAATTATGTGTTGTTTTGATATGACCCTAATACATTCCTTCCAAGGGTTTCAAAATCCTCCTTGGAGTGAATGGATTTATCCAGCCACTCCCATACCAATGAGCACTTGATCGTCACACTCCCCCGCAGCCTTCCATGAGCAATAGTGCCGTAAGCATCCTCCTAGGAATGTTCCGCATTCTGGTGCATCCGAGCATTGGGAAGGTTCTGGTGACACACTCCCCCTAGTTGTTTCAAAGTTGGTTGAAGAACCAGTGCTTTGAAAGAAACTCTCACTAATTACTCAGAAAAAGTGAATCCTGGACTGGGGATATAGCTTCCCTTGCAAGCACAAGGTCCTGGGTTCAATCCCTAGCACTGGAAAAAAAAAAAAAGTGAATCCTTCTGTCTGAGTCCATTTTCTTTTGCTCTAACAAAATAACTGAGGCAAGGGATTTTATAAGGAAAAGATGTTTATTTATTCATGATTCTGGTGGCTGAAAAGTTCAAACAGCCACCTTGACTGTCACACCACAGTGGAGGAATGGAAGGAGGACTGGCCTATATAGCCATTGAGGAGGGGGAGCAGGCTGTCCCTTTTATAAGAACCCACTCTTGCAGGAACTGACCCCTCCTGGGAGACCCAACCGCAGACCAGCATCAATCCCTTCATGAGGGCAGTCTGAACCCAGTCACATCCCTGGAGTCCCCACCTCCTGAAGCCCACCACCCCTCAACACCTCCACCCTGGAGACTGAGCTTCCAGCACATGAGCCATTGGAAGCGAACCACGTCCACACGTCCTGTGTCCCTCCAGCTGCCCGTGCTCACAGCTCTGCTGTAGCACTTTCAGGGATGTGGACGTCCAGTAAGCCCCTTGAGGATGGGGCCAGTGTCATCACCTCGGAACCCAGCATGGCGTCCTCTACAACAAGTGGGTCCAATAAGTACTTGTAGAACTAACTTGCAAAGCAATTGGACCTGCAGCCAGCCCGGCTAGCATTGGAGTCACTGTGGATCTGACACTTGCCAGCCTCCCAGGCAGTTTCTCACCTGCATAGGGGCGGAAGGGTCCCGAGCTGCGTTTGGCTGTTGGAAGAATGAAGCAACATCACGGACAGCTTGAAGCTCAGGCCTGGTGCATGGGGCTGTTTGGAAATGGGAGCTGTTATGATTGGCGTGTGTCTGAGGACAGAGGCTAGGTTGAGACTTTGGGTTGGCACCTGGCCCTATCCATGTACCTCCAGGCTTCTGCAGATAGGAAACTCCCTAGGACAAGTTGGCATTTCCCTGACAAGTGTCCAGATACATCTTGCTGGTGCCAAGCTGTCTGGGACCTGTTCCCTCTTCTAAATGCCCAAGCCCTTCGCTGATGGAAAACCCTGGCTTCCGTTCACCATGACACGCCCTGATGGGCAAGCCTGTGGGCATCGCCCAGAACATCTCTCCGAGCCAACACATTGTGCTGAGAAGGCGGAGGTGGATGGAGGGCAGCCTTTAGTACTGAGTGCTGAGTACCTTAGGACCTGTGCTGCCGTTGGGGCAGAGGCTGGGAGGGCTCCCAAGGAGTTGGACTGGTCTCCTTAGAGATCCTTGACAGGTACTGATGCGAGTGAAATCCTTCTTTCCCTTTTTCACCCAGTCAGTCCCTCCTGAGTCCACTCTGGGGGCTCATGAGTGCCGAGGAGCCCTGGGTAGGAAATTGATCACATAGTAAGTCTGGACGAGAACTGAACAGGGTCTTGAGGTCAGTATTCCCTCCTGATGGACAGTCCACCCCCGGTCCTCCCGAGACAGTAATGATCAGGACACTGGGGCACTGATGCAGCCTCTGGCCTCTCCTGGGGCTCCAGGGACAGAGGTAGCAACAGCCCCTCGCTCAGATCCTACCTGCGGCCTTGCCTCCCACCTCACCTCCAGCTCAGGGAGACCTTTAATCAGGGTTTTAGTGAGAAGAGAAAGAACATGAGCCAAAAGCAAACCCACTAGGCTTCTTAGCCTTTTAGCTCAACACTCAGAAATGTGGTACCTTTGATTTCAGGTTCCATAGTCACCTCCTTCCCCCAGAGCTGTGACTCATGTCTGCAGATCGTGCCCTTGGGTGCAAGAGAAGTTCAATGCTCCAGGGCCGGGCGGGGTGCAGAGCTGGTGAAGCCATGGTGAACAGCATCTCCGCCTCAGCCCTGCCCAGCAGACACCAGCCGCCCTCCCACTGGCCCCAGAAGCACCCCAGACTGAAGTGCTCCATCCAAGGCCATTGGATAGCCACCCACGTCACCGCAGGTGATCCCTGGCGAGAAGGTGGCAGGCATCTGGCTTTCCCCAGGAAAGCACACAGGCCTGGGGAGGGCTTGGGGTGGCGTGTGTTAAGTGAGGGTCTCTTGGCATTTTGTCCAGTCTGGAAGCCATTGGGCAAGGCTCACGGCAAGGCCTGGCAGCAGGGGGGTGATAAATGAATAAACAGTGAGACAACACTGCCCGCTGACCCTCTGGCCAGCTCAGGCCCAGGGCAGAGTTCTCCCGCCCACCCTGACGCCACATTTTTGTTCCTTCCATAAAACAGGAGATCAGAATAGGGGGTGAGGATGGCGGCTTAAAGTCAGAGACCTGTCACTGGTTTGGCACGTCTATGCTGTGTGACTTGGGGCCTCTCTGCTATGTCTCTGATCTCAGTTTCTAAGTCAGTGAAACTGCAATCATAGCGCGATCTACTCCACAGATACTGTAGCGATTAAGTAAGACAATGCACATTAAGGCCTGGTCAGTGTCAGCGGTGACAACAATACTCCCGATGGCAACAACAAACCCGTAGTTACCTTGTGCATGGAGTTACTAACCGGTCCTGCAGAGTGCATCCTTCAATCCTTCATACATTTAGATGTGCATACCTCCGCCATAGTCCCTCCTCTCTCTTCTGGATGTTTCCACCATCCTAGTCACCTTTTGATAAAGGGAATAATGAAACCAGACTCATTTTGTGACGTTTCTGTGACTTATCAAAGGGATCTGGCTGTCCATCCCACTGACGGGAACTGCAAATGCCCTTAATCCCACAGCTTCGGCCTCCGTTATTTCTCCAGCTGGGGAGTACTCACTGTGGACCTGCTGGACATCAGGGGCTGTTCTAGCCACTGGGACACAAAGGAGGACAGGCAGCACAGCACAGTCCCCTCCCCGGGACACAAACATCACCATGGCCAGCCACCCACCTTCCAGGACTACCGCTCCTGCTGGGCCAGGCCCTCCCTGGGCTCTCCCCACCCCTGACCCTTCCTCCAGAACCATCCCTAGGGCTCAGAGGGCCTCAGAGTTGGCACAAGTCACAGCTTGGAAATCTCAATCCCTTCTAAGCACAAATCCAGAAGGACTGGACTTTCTCGTGTCCCTGTCCTGGGCTCCCCACAGCCAGCCTGCCCTGGTCTGGGGTCCCCTCCTGCAGGGGACCACCCCACTGCCCACACCCACATCCTCACCATCTCTGCCCTGGGGCTCAGAGTGGCCTTTGGTCTACCCCCTAACCCAGCTCCACAGAGAAGCCACAATGCGCACTCTGAAGCTCTTGCTTGACCACGCCACTCTCCAGCTCAGCACCCGCCAGGGTGTCTGGTCCCCCGGAGGCACCTCGGCCGTGTCTTGCACGCTCAGGCCCAGGCCCGCTTCTCTGACCTCACCCCCACTTCCCCGAGTCTGTACCACACACTCTTGGGCCCCACTGAACCTCTGGACTTCGGCCTCCTCCACAGCCCTTGGCCTTGGTGGGTGCAATTCCCCCGCTCTGGAGCAGTCCCGTTTCCCTTCCTGCTCATCCTTGAACCTCAGTTTAAACTTGGCTTTCTGCTGAAAGCCAGCCCTGGCTCCCCCGTACCACGAACCCCCGTGGCTCCCTGACTTCCTCCGTCAGACACCACGCTGAGTCCGCCTGGTGGCCCCATCGCCCTCTTTCCTGGCGGCCCCCTCGCCCTCTCTCCTGGCGGCAAGCTCCTCCAGGTCTGGGGTAGCCGCTTGCTTATTGAGCCTCAACCATGGGAGACAGACACGGTCGTGTCTTCCACACACCATCACAAACAGCCAGAGCTTTGCATGGTGACCCAGGGTGCCAAGTGTCCATCCTTACTGGACAACTTACTGGTCTCCCTGTGTGGAAGAAGGGACAACGAAGAAGAAGACCCCTCCTTCCACGATTCTGACTCAGCTCCCCCTGTGTGGGGGCCCCTCCTCTCTCCACCCCCCAGCTGTCCACAGAGCGCCCCCTTGAAGCACGACCCTCCTCAGCCAGAGAACACACCACCCCTCCCCAACTTCAGGAAACCTTGCTTGTCACACTAAGCCTGCTCCACTTCCTGGGAGAAGGAAGGGGACTGTACTTGTTTTGCATCACCAGGAGGAAATCCACGTCAGACTCCCCCCTCATACTGTCACCGGCCCTGGGAAGGGGTCTGGGCCCCAGGTGCAAGACCTGATAAGACAGCAGCCACTTTTCTCTGGCCAATGTCAGTGGCCACCAGGCCTGTGTCCTGATGAGAAGGGACACTCACAAAGCCCTCTTTCTCTCACCATTTCTACACTATATGGAATTCCCAGGGAGGGGCCTTGGTCTGGCTTCTTGACCAAGGCCAAAGGGCTCCCCAGGCCCCACCCAGTTTCTCAATGTGGGAACCACCCAGCTGGCTGCCTCCCCAGCTCACAGGACACAGGGAGAAAGAAAGGGCTGTTGAGAGTGGCTTTGAGTTCCCACGCAGGAAGCTGCCAGCTCCAGACAGCACCGCTTTGTGCTTGGGAGAATCTGTTTTCTCACCAGGCAGAGGGGCGTAGTGTCCCGTGGAGTGATCAGAGGGACCAGCAAAAGATGACTGGGCCGCCCTGGCCCCAGGCAGCGGACGAGCTGGAAGCACACACCTGCCCTGGGGGGCCAGACGCCCACCCAAACCCAACAAGCAAAAAAGCTTCCCTGGCTTCTCCAGGACAGTCCCTCTGCTCCCACACAGCAAGCGTCCTCTACGTTGGTGACTGCAAATTGAGAAATCGAAAGATTTTGGTGACTGCAAACTGCAAATTGAAAGATAGTCTGCAGCTTAATCTGATTCCTGATCTACAGATATTTAAAGATACGAGACTATCTTAGAGTCGTCCACTCTCTTTAAATAATAGAGATTTGATAGGCAACGATAGATATTGATAGAGATTAGGTACAGATTAGACATAAATTAAATACATACACAGGATAAATAAGATAGATACATAGATATACAAAGAAGATAAATGTAGAGATGAGAGCGATGACAGATGATGGATGGAGAGAGGTGAGATGGGTAAAGATGAATTGATGGATGGAAAAGATAAAGAGGTAGATGTCAGGTGGATACACACAGACAACAGATAGGAATAGAGATGCCCTGGATTGGGCGGGCAGGGGGAGGGACAGAGAGGAGACCGATATGTGGAATGGATGACCCGGTGGGTAACGGCAGGCAGAAGCTCGCAGCTGCGGGAGGCGGAGCTCAGGCCTCTCCGTGCCGGATCCCCTTCACCTCCCAGCCCCAAGGGAAGGGCAGATCCTGCCAGGCTTAGCCGATGGCAGAGGAAGGGCGAGGGGGAGTAGAAGGTCCTATTCGTTTACTGGGAGTCCTTCTCTGCATCAGCTGCCTCTCCCTAGTACCGGGGCTCAAAAAGCCCTGGGCGGCTCCAGACCTTGAACTTGTAAGGGACACTTGACATCATCCAACAAGTGTGGTGTGTGTGTGTGTGTGTGTGTGTGTGTGTAGGCGTATGTGAGCGAGTAGGTCCAGGAGAAGGGGTGGTGTGCAGGCAATGGGAAGAAGACCCGGTGGGGGTCCCTGGCCCCTGGCCAAGGCCCCAAGAACCCCAGCAAACTAAAAGTGCTTTGAAAACCACTGGGCTCCTTCAAGCAACTTTGACCTCATCTTCAGGCATGCAGAAGCTGTGACCCAATGAAGGAAGGGATGTGCGCGCAGCCCCATGGCACCAGGGCTGAAGCGCCGCACGCGCTGCGCCTGCGCCGCGCTGCTGCCCTGGAGGCTTGTTCCTGGAAACACGGCCCCCAGGGGGCGCTGTGCGCTCCACCTCTGGGAAGCGTGCCCACCTCCCACTCCCTGCTCAGGGGCCTCTTCGTTATTCCCAGTCTGTAGGTCATCACTCCTTGTCCTTGTGCAAGTCACACGCTCGCATTCAGTACACCTGTGTAATGCCCGGGATCCGCAGGCAGTGGTCCCGCAGAGCACGTTTCCCGGCAACCACCGATTGGTCTCCTAGGAGCGCAGCTAAACCCAGAGGGGTCAGTCAAGTGCTTCCCTGGGAGGACTGACAGCGGAGAGGGGAAGAGGCCACCCTGCCCAGTGGCCAAGCCTGGAGCCAGGGAACGCGCCCATGCATTGCAAGAGTCCACAAGCCAGGGAGGCAGGTTAAGACCCTAGAGGATTCCGGATTCCAGTTTTTCCTGACACCCAGACTCATCTCTAGACTGACTGACTCCCCCGAGGGGTTTGTGAACCAGTGTGAGCTCCTTTGTGCTTTGGTTAGTTACACCTTCTTGCTTGTAACCCAAAAGGCCAAAATGTAACAGTCTGACCATGCCTCTCAAACTTTTTAGCATTCACCTCTCAGTTTTCTATCTATCTTCCTTTTTATGAAATATATTTTACCATAAAAATCAATGTGTGTAAGAGTTAGATTTAGTTCTAACTTCTGTCTTAAAAATAAAGGCAGAAAAGAATATTGCGAGCACCATAAGGGCCTCTGTGACAGCACATTGTGACAAGGTCTCCATCGCTCTTACCTTTGGTTACAGTGGGGCGTGTGCATTTGTGTTAACAACGAATCTTTTTCATGTGTGCAAGTGATGTTTCCATTTGACAGTGACATGAACATAAAGTGGAGGTTAATTTTTTTTAAAAAAGGCAGAAGTAAAACAAGTCTTCCTGTTATCGATTCTAAATTCTTTCCAAGAAACCACAATAATGTGTATCAATTGGTGTAACAAAAATCCAAAATAATAGTCACTAAAAATGATGAAAGCTTTACTTATACATCAGAAGAAAGCAACCCAAGGAGGTACGGTGGCTCAGTTCCAGAAAGACCTCAGGATTCAAAACTCCTTCTAGTTTGTTGCCTTCGTTGATTGCATTTCCAATTTCCTTATATGCATTTGCACTGTGCAGATGTTGATATCCCTGCCTCGTAGCTAGAGATGGCTGCTCCTGTCCCTGCCGTCACACCTGTATTCATCTAATAGGAAGAAGGAAAGGATGAAGGAGACCTGCTGGCTCATAAGAAGGACAAGCTGCAGCGTGGATGACTCAGCCAGCCGTGCCAAGCACTGCGCCCACCCCTACCTTAGATGAGAAGTATTTCCTGAAAGGACCCCTCTGAGGGCGAGCTCGATCCGCTCAGGGTTGTGTGTTCATTCAACATGGAGGTTCTGGAGGCCGTAGAGGGTGGTGGCTAGAAGGACTAGTCCTGAGAACCTGGCTTCAAACCCCGATCTACAAGCCTTGGGGGACATCAGTCTCTGTAGGACTTGGTTTCTTCCCTCTCTGTGCAATGCAGATCAACACACCTGCCCCGTGGGGTTTTGAGAGATTACGAAAGGTGACACAGGTGGAGCTCAGTCACTGCCAGCTCTTCTCCCTAAGGGTCCCTGTGGCCCAGGATTGTGCTGAAAGCCAGACGAGCTGGAGGGTGACTGGGGAACTTCCTGCAGTTGCTAGAAACACAGGGCCCCCTCTGAGTGCAGCGGAGTGGTGGGTTAGCAAGAGCTGGAACCCTGAGGCCTTTCATGGGGCAGATGGCGGGACCCTGGAGGGCAGAGGCAGTGGGAACAGAGAGCCAGCCTCCCTGCCTCTTCCCTGCCCTGTCCCCAACCAGACTCCTCTGGAACGATTTCCTGTCCCCTGATTGCATTATAGATGGCCCTAACGCCAGGCTCAGCCGGTCCCTGGACTTCAGTTCTTCAGGGGACTTGCTGAAGCCTGTCTGAGACCTACAGCTTCTGACAGGGACGAACGCAGAAGGAAGAGCAGAGGAGGAGGCAGGCCCTGTCATGGAAAATAGGATAATTTAAGAACTGATCATCTGGAGCTTCTTTTTAGCACTTCTAAACAATGACTTTTTTTAAAAAAAACTGATTGAGATGGTGGGTGTATACATTAGACTTCTCTATGAGGCGATTTTTTCCAAACATCTCATTACTCGTCAAAAAAGTATATTTGTGTGAAGTTCAAACACAGCAGAGGAGGATAAAGTTAAAACAAACACCCACACACAGGCATGCGGTCAAGTGGCACTCAGAACGTGTTCCATGTGCTCAGAGGCAAAACAGACCAAGAGGGTGCCAGAGGCCCCTCCCTCTCTTTCCTCAAGGAACCGTCCTCCAGAGGAGGCCCAGAAGGGAGGCCTGGACTGCTGCTTCCAGGAACCAAGTCCCACATGGGTGTTCTGCCTCCATGACACAGAGGGCATTTTGCAGACTGCGAGACCCCAGA
>JAJEJO010002136.1:278746-325157 GCA_020662805.1 Glaucomys volans
GGGTGTTCTGCCTCCATGACACAGAGGGCATTTTGCAGGCTGCGAGACCCCAGAACATAGTCTCACCATTGCCTTACCCAGAGTTTGGGGCAGACCCCAGAAATCTGTTCCGATAGTGCGGAGCTATGGGAGACCATGGATCTCTGTGCTGGGTCCACATGATGTCAGGGGTGTTCAGGGATACTTTCTCCATATGCATATTTTTGTCTTATTTTCACATCTCAGAACCAACTCGCAGGATAACATCAACCCCTTCCTCCCTACCTGTCTTCCTCCCTCCCTCCCATCTTTCCTTCCTTCCTGCGTTAAGACCAAGGGGCGAACGCTAGCTATGCTAGTTGACACTATGTTGTCACCTAACACTTACCTGGACCTGTGTTTCCGTCGGCATGGAGCCGTCTGCAGTACTGAAAGGTATTTCGCCAGCCAGCCCCGGCCCATGTGCCTCTGTGCGTTGGCATGTTGTATGGAAAGCTTCCTGGAGGTGGGTCGTTGGGTGAGCTCTGCAGGCCTAGACTGCCTTCCCAGCACACCAGGCCGTTCCTCGGGTGGGTTCTAGTCCGTCTTGCTGAGCAGTCACGGAAGGGGCTTGCCCAGCTGATTCTGCTTAGCTTTGTGGTAGGGTGAAGGTCTGTCAAGGTCAGGAGAAATGGGATCAGGGACTCCAAGATAGTCATCAGAACTTGAAGGATGGCATGACTTCCAACTCCGAGAACTGAACCAAGGCCATTGCTGGGAGAGGTTGGAATGTCAAGTCCGAGCTGCTCGGGGGTCACAGTCAAGG
The DNA here is from genome assembly GCA_020662805.1 of Glaucomys volans. Taxonomy (NCBI): domain Eukaryota; kingdom Metazoa; phylum Chordata; class Mammalia; order Rodentia; family Sciuridae; genus Glaucomys; species Glaucomys volans. Next base: position 279,531 of record JAJEJO010002136.1, read on the forward strand.
GGAAGGTGGTTCCTCATACCTGGTCCAGTCCTCGGCCATGGGCATCTGGACCCAGCCCTCGGCTCGGCAGGCTCGGACACTCCAAGTACAAAACAAACCAGCAGTTACTCTCCAGTGACGGAGACAGACCTGTGTCCGGTGTCAGTGCTGTGGGAATGACACCAGGGATGTGAGATGGAGGATGTGCCGGGGAGAGGAGCAGGTGGATAAGGGGACCAGAGATGGCGTCATGAGAAGGTGACATTCACTGATGAGGAAGGGAGCCTTGCAGATTGTGGGGGAAAGAGTCTTCCTGGGAGAGGGTGACCAAGGCCCGAGGCAGGAGAGACCCCGGCAAGTTTGGAGGAGGTCACGTGCTGGAGCAGAGTAGAGAGGGGACATGGGGACAAGTGAGAGCCACGGCCGGGTTCTGGGCTCACTTGCTGTTCTTGTGATCTGAACTGACTTCCACTGGGAAGTTTGAGCAGACGGGGCCAGGACCTGACTTGTGCTTGGAGGACGGGACTCCACATGAAAGAGGCAAGATCAACACCAGGGGAGTCAGTCAGAGGCTCCTGGAATAATCCAGTGGGAGGTGAGGGTGACAGGGACCCAGGGGAAGCCGGCGTGGAGCTGCTGGCAAGGGTGGGTTCCAGATGTCCTTGGCAGGCTGCACCCTCGGTCACCCATTGGACCTTGATGGGAGGGGTCACTGATCATCCAGGGTCGGGGCCACCCTGGAGTGTGACCTGAGCAGCTGGGGGGATGACGGAGGTGGGAGGCAGTCAGGGTGGGGCGGGAGTGCAGGGCTGGGCTTGGGCCTCCTCGGCTTGGAGAGGAGTTGCAGAGTCAGCAGAGGGGTATGTGAGGAGGAATCCAGGGAGAGGCCCAGGCAGGAGCGCGGGCCATGAGTCATCGGCACAGGGAGACCGGCAGGGCTTCGGACCAGATGAGGTCACTAAAGGAATGAGCACGACAGAAGAAGAGCAAAGGTCTGAGAACCGAGCAGGGACCCTCCACCTTCACAAGGTCAGGAAGGTGGGCAGGGACCCGAGATGGCAGCCCCACGGGTGAAGCAGACAGTCCTGGAAGCCCAGGGAAGCAAGTGTTTGAAGAGTCAGTGACTAAACACTGCCGCTGGGTCAGGAGCTCTGAGAACCGCAGCCCTGACCACCTGACATTCCCTGAACACAGTCCTGGTCCAGCTGGATTCTGGGGCTCGTCCACCCAGTGCTGATTGGACAGTTTCATTTGCAAAGGAGAAATCCTCTTTCCAACTCCTGAGGTGGGATTCCTGGGGGCACAGGAGCTTGGAGCGGGTGCAGGAGGCTGGACTCCAGTCCTGGCTTCCCTGCTGGCTCCTCCTGTGACCTTGTTCTTGACCTCTTCACAAGCAATACGAAGGCCACAGTGGAGGTGTGACCAGGGGACCCCGAGATACTTTGCATATCCTGGATCAGGTCTCACGCTCAAACACGCTTCCCTCCCTCCCAGTGAGTGGCGGCCACATCATGCGCAGGGCAGGGCCCCTTTCATCAAAGTGCAGGGGGACATTCCTTGGAGGTTACTCTCTCCTTTCTTCTGCAGCCTCTCTCTCTCTTGGCTTGATGTGGTGTATTTTTTTTTATTTGCAATTTAATTTCCTTGTAAGTTGAACACGTCAGTAAATTGTCCATTAGCATGAATTTTACCATCGTTCTTACGTTGTGCCGAGCCAAATTTTAAAGACAAACATAAACACACTGAACTCAGAAGCAGAGTCAATGAGATTACACGATTTGGATCTCGTAGCTCACACACGCATGCGTGCTTCATTCTTACCAGCAGGACAGACATGCTGCTCCAACCGAGTCGGCCGTTTTTGTTTTCGTTGACTCACGTGCACTCGCCGGCCCTGCTTTCTGAGGGCCTTCCAGGCAAGGCAGGCCTGACGTGGAAAGGAGGGTGGGAGGCGTCCCCCTGCTCCCTGCACCGTCTTTCTCAGATGAGTTGCTGGCCAGCAAGACCGAATACCAGAAGGCATCTTGGTGGGTTGTTTTTCTTAGAAGGTCATTGCCTTCCTTTTGCATCTGAAGCAAGTTGGTTCAAGTAGAAGGCATGGCCTCTGGGCTGTCCACACCCCCTGCTTACTCGGCTGGAGATGGAGAACGTACCTTGCATTCACTGTGGGTCCGCCCGACCTCCCATGCACCAGGGAGCCAGGGGGATTCCAAGCCCAGGAGGCTATATGCAAATGAGGCAGCTAAGAATGGCCATGGACGTGCATCTTGCCTGTGTCCCCTCTGCTCAGACACGTTCCACTGTCCCATCAGTCATCACTTACAAAACACAAGTTCAAAGGGGAACATATTAGGAATTTCAAGATAGCAACAGCAGAACATTAGGTCAAGCACAGGACCTTCTGTGAGCAGGGCTTGTGCAGTTGCCCAGGTCACGTCCCCAGGAAGCCAGTCCTGCTGCCACTCCATCTCCATCTGCTAATACAATGCAGCACTCCTCATACCGCCCCTGGGCTGGGTTTTCCTTATTCTCCCCACCCCAGACTGTAAGGCGTGTTGTTCAGTTATGGCCCCAGAACCTAGCACCATGCTTTATACATAGTAGATGCTCATAAAATGTTGGAAGAAGGAATGTGATCATGAGAACAGGTCATTCCCACATGCCTCGCCCCATTTGTGGGTTTTTTTCCATGACAGTTCCTATCTCCTCTCACTTGATTCATTCACTTGGCATCTGAATTGGGTCCCCAAGAAACTCTCAGTCTGGAGGGAGAATAGACATTAAAACAGAAAATTAATTCATGCACTTGTGCTGTTTAATACCAAGCACAGGGCCTGGCCGAAAACACTATGGAGGCCAATGGAGGCGACAGACAATCTGAGGTTGACGATGGTGCACAGGGATTGCCTTAGAGAAGGGCAGTGAAGCACTGTGAAGACACAAGGTTGGGCTTCTGGAAGATTCTCAGAGGTGTCTTTTTAGAGGATGGTGCGCTCTGAAAGGAAAGGCCTTCCAAGAAGAAAGAACAGCCTATAAAGAGGCAACAGGGGGACTTCTGTGAGAGCTGCAGGGGAGATGGCCCACAGAGGAGGAAGCAGGGGCTCAGGGACACCACAGGACCCCCTGAGAGCAAATTGAGGAGCTGCCAGCTTCTCCCAAGGGAGAACTCAGGCTGGCAGGTGCGGAGCTGGCCTTGGAGACCAAGTGCATCGTAAACCAGAACAGCCTGCAGTCCCACAAGGACTGCTGGCTTCGAGAAATGGTGAGAATTCAGTGTGGCTCTGGTGGGGAGGATGCTGAGATGCACAAGAAAGATAAGAGCTAGACATTAACTGAGCTGATGCCGCGTGCCAGGCACCTGCTCCTGTAACCCGTCTCCTCTCCATGACAGCCTTGCAGAGCAAAATGTCATCCCATTTTACAGACAAAGAAATCAGAAAGCTAAGCAACTTGGTCAAGGCCCTATAGCCGGGTAAGTCACATAACTGGGAGTCAGGCCCAGCCGCGTCCATGAGATGCCAAAGACTCTGGGGTTTGGGGCACTCACCATGCTGGTCCCTCAGATGTTGGGCAATAAAACTGAAGTAGCCAAAGAGCTTTGGAGGAGAATGGGGAGCTCCACTTGGGGTACCCCAAGAAGGTGCTGAGAATTGGCAAGTCAGGGAAGATGGACAGGCTGCAGAAGAGACCTGGGAGTCCTGAACTGACAGGTGACCCCTGATACCATGAGTGTGGACATAAGCAAGAAGAAAAGACCTCAGACAGAGCCCCGTAGACCTCAGACATTCAAGATTCCACAGGAGGAGCAAAAGAAGGGGAAAATGAGAAGCTGGAGAGGTGGGAGGGGAATCACCGGGTGACACCCATCAGCCAATGGCACCCTGTCCCACTCTACAGAGAGAGCCAAGCAGAGGAGAACCGCGAGGAGCACTTTAGATTTCACAGATGTCCCTGCAGATGCCTCTAGGCAGAACAGTCCCCCTAGACTGTCAGACAACAGGAGAAGGACAAGGGGAAGACTGATAACCAAAGCTGGCACAACTTCTCATCTTTCATAATTCATGAAAAAAAAATCCTTTGTCAAACTGCAGTCACTGCAGCAAGGTGCCAAATGCAGCCTGGCTGTGGGACAGCTGTCAGGTCTTGTGGGGCCTCCGTTTCCCCATCTATAGACAAAGGTATTTGAACAGATAGACTCGAAGTTTTCTCTCTGATCCGAAATTCTCTTCTTGACCATTCCAGGTGCTCTTTAAGGATGCTCGTGTTGACGAGGAAAGTATCAATTCAAGGGAACCCCCGCTCACCCCTCTGCATGTCCCCTCGGGTCCCGGTACCTCTGTCTTGTTTTCTCCCTGTCCTCCAAGGTGGCTGCTGGGGCCAGTAATGAGAAACACATGCTTCTGGGCAGTGCTGGTGTTGCTCAATGCACCAAAGGGAGGCGAAAAAGAAAGAAAAAAATAAGAAAGGAAGGAAGGAAGGAAAGAAAAGAGCCTTGGTATTCTCCGTCTCCAGACAATTCCCCCATTGATGGGTTGTGAGTCATGGCGGCCGCCAGGCCATCGTGGTTTCTGAATCACTTCCTTCGAGAGGGGCTCTTCACTTGTTCCCGGGCTGGCTCCGGCCGGGGCTGGAATGCACGGAGGCTGGGCACCTCCACGGTTCTGCCTGCGTTCCCCTCCGCTGGTGCTCCGGCCGGGAAGGGGCAGGTGCCAGGGGACAGCACCAAGGCCTGCTGAAGCTGGCAGACAAGAAGGCGAAATCTGCCTACCCCACTGGGTGGACCCTCGAACACACAGCTTCCTCCCTGGGTAGGGATGGAAGTGAAGCAGGACCCGATGGAAGGCCAGTTTCCTCCAATAAGCACCCGATTCAGTCAGATCTGGATTTCCCAGGTGGTCTCGTCACTCCAGCCAGCATGGTCAAGATGGCCATCTTGGGGGAGAGTCAGATGTGAACTCGATCCTGGTCCTTCCTCCAGTCACGCACACTGGGGCATCTGGAACTGCACCTCTGTCTCGCCTCTTGAAATTTCCACCTTCTGAAGACAAAGATATCAGTGATCCAAGATGACCTCCGCAGAGCCTTGGTACCCAGGAAACATGATCTGTTTCAAATTCTGGTTTAGAATAATCTTCATTCAAGAAAGAACTTTAATCCTCAGGCTGAGCAAGATTTTGTGTGGGCACCAGGAAGTCCAGGAGAGAACGGACATGGTCCCAGCTGTCAGAATGAGAATAACAGGCAAATGGACCATAGGAGTCCAACTCGCAAGCGTTCCCACCAGCAGACCACCCATTATAGACTCCAGGATGAGAGAGCTTGGGACACACATTTGCAAGGTTTGTTGGCTTGAAGAAGGCAACATGTCATGCCATTTTCCTTTGCCCAGATACCGTTTCTCCCCCAGCCCCAAACCCCACAGCTCCCAAGGACGTTCCAGAAGGCCTTTACTATGGCTGAGATAAGACCAACTGGAGGCCCCTGGAGAGATGAAGTGGGCTCCCCTCCGTGCCAACAGAGGGCGCTCTTTCCCAATGACCCTGGCTGCTTGGGAATATGCTGGACTGCCGCCCCCTGGTGGGCATGCCCAGCCCACTACTACCTCACCACTACTCCTAGCACATAGGGTGACTTGGAAGCAAAACCCAAAAGAAGCTGGGGCCTGGTGGGGCTACTTACCAGATTGCAGTTACTGACAAAGGGTAAAAGGGATACCTTCTAGGAAGACCCCTGTGCACATTCAGCTGGCCGAGACCTCCCCTCCAGGAGGTGGGTTTGGATGACACGCTTGTCCAGGGCTGGCCCACATCTTAACTTCCCTGCATCTCTCATTCCTCCAGCAGAAGACCAGGTAGGCAGTGGGTGCTCGGCCCCTGGAGGCTCCGTGGAATGGAGCAAGGGCCCCCCTGTCTTGCATGGAGGTACCTCTAGCATCTAGCAGTGTCTGGATCTACAAGTAAATGTTGGGCTGATGAATGAAATAGACCCTTGGAATTAATGTTCTAGAAAGTGCCGACATGGTTTACTGCAGGAAAGTGTCTAGATTGTCCGTACGTCCTCCTCCTTCCCAGATGCATCCTGGAAAGTACGGTGGCTTGCCCAAAGTGACAGCCAGTATCAGAGCTGAGACTGGTGGGCATGTCCTGACTGGTGGCCAGTCAGGGTCAGCCCATGTCAAATGAGGACCAAGGCAAAGCAGCACCGGAAGAAGGAAGCAGGCATTGCGTCATACCCGAGGGAAGCTTCCATTGGGGATTTCTGGAATATCTTGTCAAGGACTCCAGGACTGGCCTATGCCCCTGGGGCACAAAAGGAACCCCAGCTATGCTGGGGTGAAAGTGTCCAGTGACCCCAGAAACAGAGAGAGAGCCAAAAGTCAGGCACCAAGCACACAGAACATGAAGTGGGCGGCACGGGTCCCGTGGTAGGGCCAGGTAATGACCTTGTCTTCCAGAAAAAGCTTGTGAAGCAGCATCACCCATGTCTTTTGGTGTGTGAACCTGAGCTCCAGGGTGGACGATGGCTATCCAGATAGAAATAGCTGTCTGGCCCACGTGTAAGAACATCGGGCTACACCTCCAATTCATCCTCCGCCCTGGGCCCACCGACCCTTCAACACTCTCCTGCTGAGACCGTCAGTGGCTCCCTATTGCCTGCAGGACAGAATCCAAGCTCTTTTCTTTGTCATTGCCCTGCTCCCCCTCGCTTGCCACGTGCTCCACCCTCCCGCTAAGCCTCACCACCTGATCTCGCATCTGCCTGTCCCATGGGCCGGTTCTACCACTCCGTGTGTGAAGCCCATCATTGGGCCTAGGCAGTCCCTGAATGCACCACGTTCCCTCCTGAGCCCGTCTCTGAATGTGCTGTTCCCTCTTAAGGAACATCCCTTCTCTGCCTGCTCAACTGGACAAGGGCTCGATCTTCAAGATCCAGCCTAGTGTCCCCTGTTCCGCAGCAGGGGAGTTTCTTGCAGCTGGCCTGTACATGCAACCCTCTCGCATGTTCCTCACTGAAATCCCGTTGACACTCTGAGTGTCCCTGTCCATCAAAGGCGAGTGATGGCATCCCCCCATCATGGCGGGCCCCACAGGCTGCCCCACAGATCCTGTAGACTGTGTGAATGGCAGAGCCTCTGGTGAGCTTGAGGTGTGCACTTCTGCTCTCGTGGATGGGTTGTCAGCAGCCCAGCTTCTGACCTGCTGAAGCCTGTCCCTTGCTGAGGTGACCCCAGGACCAGCCTCCAACATGACCCCCTGCCGCCCGATACACACACACAGGCTCCCTCTGCAACTTTCTGGATCACTCTTGTTCCCAGGAGCTGTCTGCTCCATCCCCTGCCCACTCCACCCACGACTCAGAAGTCACCACCCAGAGCCCCACCAGCCCTCGCCCACTGCCTTCCTCTGGGCTTCCCAGACTCCCCTGCCTCCCCCACCCCAGGCTCCCTTTCTTCTCCTCCTGCATCCCTTGGACCGTGTAGACAGTAAGATGGCAAGGTCCCCTCCAGGGTCCCACCTGCCCTCCCTCCTCCCTGACAGCTAGTTTAACGTCCTGTGTCCACCTCAGGGACTTTAACCAGCCTCCCTTCATCCACTCAGCAAGCTTCGTGTGAAACACTTGCTCTCCACAAGGCATTGTGGGAGATTTGGAATGGAGGAGGTGTGAACCCTGCACTAGGGGGAGGGAGGGACACGGGAACGCCTGCTGAGGACATGCTAGAGACGTAGGTGAGTCCCCTGCATTCCCCACCACCCTGCCTCGGGCGAGGCTCTATTATCTAATCTCCACGTCACTGAAGATGCACGCGATAGGGAAGGTGCATCATAGTGCTACCTAAATGGCCAAGACAGAAGGTCAAGCCTGCACATTCAGCTGGTCCTCATGGGATCATGGGATCCGCATCCACAGCTTCAGCCACCACAGATTGAAAATATCCTCCCAAAATTGCCTCTGTACTGAACATGTACTGAGATATTTCCCCTGGCTTTACCCCTAAGCAATACAGTATAACAACTATTCACATAGAGATGACTTAAAGTGCACCGGAGGATGTGGATGGGTTGTACATAAATACTATGCTGTATTTTATAAGGAACTTGAGAACCTGCAGATTTAAGTATCCACAAGGGGTCCTGGAACCCATCCCCTTGGGCAGCAAGGGAGGATTCATCATCTGCGTGGGCACTCACAGTACGCTGGACACTGAGCTGTCTGCTACGGTCACCGTGGCAAACAAGCACACAGGTCCTTGCTCCCAGGCAGCCTATGGCCTAAGAGGAATCAGGCAAAAACTGGCAATTCCAACCTAACACAGGACGCGGCTTGGAGGCTCTGGGAAATAGTCAGGAGTCGGTTCTGGATTGTGGTCTGAATCCCAGTTCTCATCTTCCCCACTGTGATCTTGGCATGTTAACTAACCTCTCTTGGCTCCATAATGCCAGAATCTGTGTCTCGTATCATCCTTGTTAGGATTAAATGAGGTGCTATGGAGAGTTGGCTACTCTGGTGAGAGGGTGTTATTGGTTTGGATGTGAGGTGGTCCCCAAAAGCTTCTGTGTCAATGCAGGAGTGTTCAGATGTGAAATCCCTGGATTGTGAGAGCTGTGACCTCATCAGTCCATCCCAGTTTGAATGGACTGACTGGGTGTTAACCACAGGAAGGCTGTGCGTGGCTGGAGGAGGTGGGTCACTGGAGTGTGCCCTGGGCATCTTCCCGGGGTCCCTTTGTGCATCCTCTCTGTCCCTCTCTTTTCTCTCTGCTACCTGGCTGCCGTGAGGGGAGCAGCTTCCCTCTGCAGTGCACCCCCCGTGATGTCCTGCCTCAGACCCAGAGTAATGGAGCTGGCCATCTGTGGACTGAGACCTTTGGCACCATGAACCAAAGTAAACTTTCCCCCTCTGAGTTGTTCTTGTCAGGCAAGAACAAGTTGTTTTGTTCAGAGAACGGTGCAACCCAGTGGCCTGCTTAGGTCCAGTTCCAGATCCATCTCCTCCCAGCTCTGGGGCCCTGATGGGCCTCTGCTTCTCTGCCCACCGATTGGGGTTCAGGGTCTCTGCCCTGCAACCTTGTCTTCAGGATTGAAAGGGTCAATGTGTGAAGAGCTGACCACGGGCCCCTCTGTCCCTGCCTTCACTAGCTTAGAGTGTCCCCAGTGCCACTGGCTACCCACTGACCATACCATGCTTCCTCGCCCACCTACCCATGAACCGTGAGGACGGACACCAGCTCTACCCAGTGAAAGAAGCCCACGTCCTTCTCCTCTTATGTCCACAGCCACCAAAATAATTTAGAAATCATGATTTTGCCTAAGTCCAACTACAGACTCAAAATGCCCACTCCGGTGCTCAAAGCTGAGCCCAGTCTGCACGTGCCGAGTGAGGAGCAGGAACTCTCCACCCGGAAGCACAAGGGAGGACATTTTGCATCACATTTCAAAATCTGTGATCCTGACCGTAGCCACTAACACAGACTGAGCACTTTCCAGGGACCAAGCTCCTGATCGGGTCATGTCACTCAACCCTCTTGATAGTCGATGAGGTGGTACTTTCATTTACCCATTTCACAGGTGAGCAGACTGAGACTTTCTGAGTCCAAGTCAAGCAGCAAGTACATAGCCAGAATCAGGGCACAGACCAGCCTGAATTGTAACCACTCAAAGGCACATGTGACCTGCCCTCCAGAGACTCAAAGTGTGACATGACGTGCTAGTTGTATCTGTTTTCTGTGTCTGGTAACATAGTACCACAGGCTGGATAAGTTATAAAGAAAAGAGGTTTATTTTGGCTCACAGTGTTGGTCTGAGGGTGAGGGGCTGCATCTGGTGGTGTCCTTCCTGCTGGCAGAGTCCCAAGGTGACAGGGTGTCAGTCACATGGCAAGAGACACAGAGTGTGTATGTGTCTCTCCAATCTCTCTCCCAATTGTGGGGCCCCGCCCTCAATGTTACCTAATCCTGGATCCCCCAATACCATACCCCACTGGTTCCTCAGATCTTCTCCCACAGACGCTCACTCCAGTGACAGTGTTTTCTTACCATTTTTAATGCCTTTTTCTTACCTTTTTCGTTGTGCTTGCCTTTGATTGGCAGCACAGCCCTTTATTTTTTAAGTTAAATCATGAAACAACCTTCATACCTGGTAGAGATTTTTCAGCTGACATATTGCCATTGATAGAAACTGCTAGAACCTCGGGGCATCCTCTTTACCTTGAGTAAGTGTGTGTGTCTGTTGTTGTTGTTGTTTGGTTTTGGGGCTTTTTTGTTTTGTTTTTGAGGAAAGGGGAGAAAATGTGTCCAGCTGGGAAAATACAGAGATAGAACAGCGACCTGACAAGGGACGGCTCTGCGGGCGTGGCCTGCGGGAGGCCCGCAGCCCAGCACCCTGGCTCCCTGGAAGTCATTCCGTCCTTCTGGGAAAGGCTGACAGATCGGGAGCCTGTGTGCATGCAGTAGGCGTGTGACGGACACAGCGAGGCGCTCGCACAGGGAGTCGCTTCAATGGCACCTCTGGGCCAAGAGGGGAAAAAGACACTAGCAACTAAAGGCCTGGTGCAGGAGGCGGTTCTGACACCAGATTGGTGCTCAGTGGGAAGCTTCAGTTGGACCCGTGGGACGAAACCGTCGTCTCCCTGACATCTAACCAGGCCGGGGCTCCTCTTAGCAGAGACGACACAGCTGGAAATCAGAAGGGAGCCCTCTGCCCTGATTTCCCCGCTGCCAATAACTAGGGTGTGACCTAAGTTTCTCCTCCCTTAGGGTCTCAGACTCCCAGATGTGAAATGAGGGGGTTTGACAAGATGGTCTCTGACATCACTTCCTGATGCTCTGTCCATGTGTGGTCGATTTTTCCAGCACGGATTCCGTAAGGCCCAGCTTCTGCTTCCTAGAATTGAGCTGCTGTTCCCTCCACCCACCCAAAAACTGTTTCTTTTAGTGAAACCAGATTTTTCTATGAATCTCATTTGCCTAGTTGCACGTAAGCGTTTGGATTCACAGTGAGTTTGTACCTCAAAACTGGCTCCCCAGGTGTGAGGCAGCCAAAGCAAAATAATTAGCCACCTGCAGCAGAGGGGATCGCATCCCAGACTCAGGCACACGGATGGGGAAGCTCATCCGGGATCCTGGGACGAAGCCTGTGCTTCTCCGGGCTTGGCCTCATAAGTAGCAATACATGCATCTTCAGGAACCTGGACTCTGACAAGGTCTGTCCCCAGGCCACCTGCTCTGCACTGAGTGTGTGTATCAGGGTGAGGACCAGCCAGGAGAAGATGGCAGAGGCTAGCTGTTAAACGGACTCAAATTAACCCTCCAGGACCGTTCAGAAAAGACAATTGTCCTCTCTACCTTTAAGCAAGTGATACAGTCTGGGCTCAAACCAGTTCTCTTAAATTTCAGTAAATGTACTCCTAACCTTGACCCTCTAACGCATGGTCTTTGGGCTTCAGCACTGTCAGCATTTTGGACAAGAAAATCCTTTGGTGTGGGTACTGACCAGTGCCTTCTGGAAGGTTTCCAAACCTCCCTGACCCCTTCCCACTAGATACTGGTAGCAATTTCCCCAATTGCGGCAACCAAGAGTGTCTCCAGAAATTGACAAGTGTCCACGGAGGGATAAAATCTCCCCAGGGTGAGAACCACTGCCCTAAGGTCAGCCCCAGTTTCGAGGGCCACAGTTCCGAGTCAAGAATCAGCCCATGGTCACTGAGTGCAGTGGCATCAGCAGCACTTTGGGAAGCTTGGGGTGGGTCAGAAAGGGGTCAAGCTGGGGTTCCACAGCACCTTCTCAGGGTGAGGCACTGAGATGGCTTAGTGGTCTTGTCTGCACAGGTGGTTCTCCGTCCAGCACTGAGCTGACCCCAGAGGAGCCAAGATGACTGAGCACCTCACCCAGGAGCATGCACCCCACAGAAAGAGGCCAGCACACTGATCATGACAGAGGTGACAACAGCCTCACCCAGTGACAGCTGGACACCTCCTGGCCCTTTAGAATCCAGGGGAAAGTCAGTGGTGGGCTCGTCTCCCCCTGAACCCACAGCCTCTGGGGCATGGGTCCCCCAGGGCCACCATCCCACCCACGTCACCCCTGGCAAGTGCTGTCGCTTCCTTAAGTCCCAAGCCTGGTGTGTTGGGTAGATCACTGACCTCCTAAGCGGGGGTCCAGGAAGGGGATCTGACCTCAGGACACAGAGACCTTGCAGACCTTCCCTGCTCCCACCGCTCCCCCTCAACCCCCTTGAGTAACCAGGATCTCCAATTCCTTCTGGACTTCCCTGGGGCAGTTCTGCCACCCTGAGGCCTTGCTCCAGGTGACCCCGAGTCCTGGGACACTCCCCTTCCATCCCAATCATGCACCAGGGAATTCTCCCCACCAAGACTGCCTTCCCCAAGGAGCACACAGAAGCAGCTGCCAGCAGGTAATAAGATTTACATCAGCACAACAATACTTGGCGCTCTGGTTTGGATATAGTTTGAGAATCCCCCAGGGTTTCATGTGTTGAAATTTTATCTCCATTGTGAGGTTTTAATAGGGTGGAAACTTAATCCAACTATGGTGGTTAGAGGTAGGGCCTTTGGTGGTGATTAGGATTAGATAAAGTCATCGAGGTGGAGCCCCCAGATTGAATCCTGGTGGCTTTATAAGCAGAGAGACATAAACACATAACCACACACAAGTTCCCTGCCTCTGTGCCACCTGGGGACTCTGTCAGCAAGAAGGCCATCACCAGATGCAACCTTTTGACCTTGGATCAGAACTGTAAGCAAACTAAACTTCTTTTCTTTATAAAGTGAGCCTACCTCAGGTATTTCATTGTAGTAACACAAAATGAACAAACACCCTTGGTATTATGATATTTTTGGCCTCTCTTGAACGCCAGGCAATGAGCTCCGTGCTTGAGGTGCATTGTCTCACTTAATAATAAACTCAGCATCACAATGCTACACAACAAACACACAGTTCACTTATTCTGAACATCCCCTCTGGAGGCAGAGTCCCAGCTCTCTCTTCCTCGCTTTGTGAGCTTGGGCTTCCTCCTTCACTTCTCTGTGCAGTTTTCTCTTGTAGAGTTCACAGGAATTCCTTCCACTGGGATTGTTGTGACAATTGTGTTGATAAAGATGTAAAGAGCTTAAAACAGCATCTGGCACTCAGTATGTGCTCAGTAAGCACTGGCTGTGCCTTGGAGAATGAGTCCGGGGATTTGGGATGGAGTCTTCCTAAGACAGAAACGACCCCCAGAACAAGGGAGTTTGGGGAGGAGTTCCCAAGGATGAGAAGGGCTTTTCCCCAGGAACATCTGATGCCCTGGATTTTGTGAAATCGAGCCCTGCTGGTCAGAAGCCCCTTCTCAACCCTGTCAGCTCCCCCTTGGTTTTTCCTACCCATTCCTCATTCCCACAGGCTCATGAGACACTTGGGAAAATATTTTTTCCAAAATAAATTTCCAGTTACTATTTGACCTAACCCACCCAGTTCTGGAGCCCAGCCCTGTCCACTAATGTTACCACTCTGTCCCTATTTAGACTGAGGTTTTACATCGGGCCAGCCCCTCACCAGGGCTTCCCTGTCCTGCCACCTCCTGTCTGAGTCACCCTGTGATGTCAGAGTCCTGGATTTATGATGCTGGCTGGTGTGGTCTCAGGGATGACCATGGACGAGACTGGCCTTGCTCTCAGCTGTGCAATTAGTCACATCGTGTTCCCTCTCCCACCACCCCCTTCTCCCATGACGTAGTGGAGTCAGACAGACAGGGTGCCTCCCAGTTCTGCCTCCAATTACAGAGGTGCAGAGGGCAATACCCAAATACACAAGCACATTTTAAGCAACCACTAATATTGTGTCTGCTAGTAACCCATTGACCCAAGCAGGTGACATGGCTGTGCCCAATTTAAGGACAGGGGAAGTTTAATTCTTTAGTTGAAGGAATAACAAAGTTGCCATCTTGGTCCATTTTGTGTTGCTATAATAAAATGCCTAACCCTGGGTACTTTAAAAAGAAAAGAGGTTTACTTAATTCACAGTTCAACAGGCGGAAGAGCAGGGCATGAGCTTCAGCTCCTGATGAGGGCCAATAGCACCGCCTGACAGGAGCGTGTGGGAGGGGGAGGTCACATAGCAAGAGGACAAGCTGAGAAAAACACTTTATGTCAACCCACCCTTGTGCAACCAACCCGGGAGGCGGATCTTAATCCCTCTGAGGGTGGAGCCCATGACCTAACCACTCCCACCAGGCCCCGCCCCTTAAAGCTTCCCGCCTCGGGATACCATGACATCAGGAACCGAGTCTCTGTCCCTTGGAGGGACAAACCATGTCCAAACTATGGGGGTCACCTGGAAAAAGGGAGGGACAGAGGAGGATGAAGAATCAGGGGAAAGGACGCAATGGCTCCCACAGGTGGCCAGGAGACTCTTGTTCCCTTGTTCCTAACCCCCCCTCGTGTACAGGGGCTCCCGCGCCACTTCCTGCCTGTCCAAACGCGGTCTGAGCAAACGATGTAAAACGCGCTCATTGGTGTGAGCGACCGGGAACCGTCCTCTGGCAGTTTCACCTTGGGCTGAAACGCGGCCTTTCTAACACAGAATCACGACTGTGTCCTTGGCGCTGCCTGCGTTGTGCACCAGGCTCGGAGCCCGGTCTGCACGTTACACCATTCCATCCCCAGCCACCCCAGGACCTCGGCACCTTCCCATTGGACACCTGGGGAAGCAGAGCCTTGGAGTGAAGCAAACTGCCCAGGTCAGGCCACCAGCTGGCACCAAAGGGAGCTTTTCAAAGCCAGGGGGCCAATGTGCTCTTTCCATTAAGCGCCAAAGGGGGATTTCCACTGGGCCCAAGACTTCAAGTCCAGCTTTCTCCAATGTCAATCATCACTCAGCACCATGGCGATCTTGAGCACGCTGATGTATCATCTATGCTATAATCCATCTCATTATGGATTGCTCTTTAAACATTCCCCATCTCAGCTTTAATAAATAAGCATACCTCTACAGAAACTCTGTGTGACTACCATAACGGAAACCAATGGCTCCTGCCACAAATAAAAGACAAAATAACCGTTAAAGATGTGAAGAAAAACAACCACATGCACACAAACAATCTCACTAGATTCTCGCTGGACACCCCGCCTGTCCTGCTCTCCAGGCTCCCAGAGGTGGAAGTTTGCAACACTGGGAAGGGTTCTAGATGCTCCAGTGCCAAGCTGAGGCTCCCCTTGATGCAACTCAAAGCTACAAAATTAACTGGAAAGGAGTCACTTTCTCAGCGTGTGGTTTAGTGCACTGACACATCCATGCATCACCAAAAATCATCCCGGGACACCAGGAACTCCCTGCCTTACATGCCTGTGGCCTTGGAGGAGTCCATAGTAGGTTCTGAGAAAAGACCCAAGGGAACTGCGTAGAGTCCCTTCAGTCCCTCCCCCATGGACCCCTTGGATTTGGTCCTTATATCCCTGCAGAAGGGCAGCCTGGATGGCATCCTCCAGGGCCAAAGATCAGATTTCCATGGTACACATAACAGGCAGAAGAGATAAAATCCAGACATATCATTATAGTTTGGATCTGGAATGTTCCCCAAAGGTCATGTGTTAAAGGTTTGGTTGTCAGCTTGTGGCACCCAGGAGGTGGGACCTATGAAAAGTTAGGTCATTGGGGGTGCTCCCTTGAAGGGCATTTGGGGACCCTATCTCCTTCTCGTGTCTCTCTTCACTTCCTAGCTGCCACGAAGTGAGCAGTTTCTTCTGTCATGTGATCCTACCTGATGTGCTACCTCACCACAAGCCCAAATGGAATGAAACCTCTGAACCCATGAGCCAGAATGAACCTTTCCTCTTTATAAATTGATAATCTCAGGTATTTTGTCATAGTGACAGAAAACACACACACACACACACACACACACACACATAAAAAGAAAAGAGAAAGAAAAACAGGTGTGAGACCAACCCCAAGCCCCAAGCTTTTGGCAGATGCAGTGACATAGAGAACCTGAACTGGTTCAGGACCAGGAATGTTTCAGGCAGGGCTTCAGGAGAATCAAGCCTTGCATTTCCTCCTAACTTCTTACTGTCAGTGCAGAAGTGCTCACCAAAATCCTCTCCCATGAGCTGAGCAGGTCTCCACTCACTCCAACTGCTCTGCCTGAAATTTCTCCTAAAATTAGAACTGCAAGGGAAGAAGACACACTGTGTTTGCTGGGTTAGTGTTCTCACGATATCTGCCTCCCTTCTTACCTTCCACTACGTTGTTTCTCAATCTTGCTTACAAAAGCAAGCCCCTTGGAAGTTCCTCAGTCCTTCACTCAAACCTGAGAAAACTTCCTCCACAGTGTGTGGGGCCTGGAAAGACCTCCTTGGGGTCCTCTTGCCTTGGTAACACTGTCCTTGCCGCCTCCTTGGGGCACCTGTCATAGATACATCTGCTTCATCTTTATTCACCTATTTTCCCAAAAAGACCCAGTAAAATAAGTGCTTGAGAAATGCTCAGAACTCAGACCTACATCTTTCTTGAAACCACTGACCCTGAGCAAGCACATGAGTCAGGACCTCAGTCCACCCTCCCAGGAGGATTCAGCTGCAGGATTCAGATGCAGGATTTTTCGAGGGTTCAATGGGTTTTTCTAGGGTTCAGTGTATTTTCTATTTCAAGTACTGACACAGATGAAGCTGTTTGGGATTCCCTCCCCTTCTTCCAGAGTCATGTCAAACTTCTGGAGCTTGATTTGATCTGGAGCTTCTGATGTGCTGGGAGGGAAGGGTCAATGTCATTGTTCCTCGTGGGAACCGAGCCATCCGTCACCCTGTGGCACACAGTTACATGCAACTCCTGAGTCCATAATTCATACCATCCCCGTGGTGCCTTTCAGGTCTCCGTGCTGCTCAGCATCCTTCCTGCAAACACAGGAATCTTTCTGCTATTTCCACACTTCACTGGGCACCGGAAATGCTTTCAGGGATTCCATCCACCCAGGCCTTTCCTGGAGTCGTTTCCTGTCTAGATCTTGCCTCCTCTCCCACCATGCAGTTCTGCCCAGGAAATAGCGTGCAAGTTCCTTACCATCCTAAATGCCAAGAGGCCCGCTATGATGTGCTACCTGCCCCAGGGCGTGTGCACCAGGACCAGCTCTCAGCTTCCCATCACCACCTCCGAAACAGTCTCCCCTCCTACGGATTGACCTGCACAGCTCCCCTTCGCTGCAGTCAGGGGAGCTCTTTTCCCATCTCAGAGTGGGGAGGCCTTGGCCTTGCTCCCCAAGTTCTCCCCAGATCTATGTTCTGCTCTGCCAAGAATTGTCTCGGTTTTCTGATCCCTTTCTTAAAGCCACGGAACAGCCACGTGGCTCAAAGGGGGAGAGTCTCCAGAGAGACAGGACACAGCAAGGTGAAAAAAATTACCAATTAACATCTCAGAAATATCCTCCAGCCTTTCAAGCATCGGGTATGTGCCAAAAGCAAATAGCTAAAGCTGCCAAGCTTAAGATACAAGGAGGGAGCCTGGCACGTGGCGCAAGCCTATAATCCCAGCAGCCCAGGAGGCTGAAGCAGGAGGTTTGAAGCCAGACTCAGCAAAGTGAGACCCTGTGTCTAAATAAAACACAAAATAGGGCTGGGATGTGACTCTGTGGCCAAGTGTTCCTGAATTCAATCCCTAGTACCAAAAAATTTTAAAAATTAAAAGAAAAGATTCAAGGATGTATTTTTTGGCCACCCCAGGTCCTTAGGTCCACTGTTATTCTTTGGCTTTAAGGAATGTCCTGCGCTCCCTGAACTTGTCTGCTTAATTTTTCTAAGAAAAGTGCTCCGAAGGAAAGAACATTAGTGCTCACTGCTAACCTCCGAGTCCTCTCTGCTTCTGCCTCTGCGTTCTCTCACGGGACTGGAGCCCTCTGCCCTCCTCTCCACGTGTCACCTCTCCCCGTCCCCCATCCCACCACTGCAGGTCACCACAGTGGGAATCGCTGCCCAGGACCCAGCAGCCTTGGTGAGCTGGGTGCAGGGGCATGGGAACTCCAAAGGGAGTTCCATCCACTCCCTCCCTTTTCCAGGAACAGCCAGAAACAGTGGAGAAAGCCCCCAAGGCCACCACTCGGGGAGGCCCTGTGCAGGGAGGGAGGGAGGGAGGGAGGCAGGAGGTCACCCGGAGGCTCCAGTCCACAGATGTGTTTGCTCAGGAGGGAAGGAATGTCACCGATGGCCCCCAACTGGCAGTGAGGGGAACACAAAAACCAACCCAGGCGCCGTGCTATTTCCTGGGCCTGTGTCCATCCCTCAGGCCTGCAAATGCCCTGCTGGTTTGCACTGGAAGGGGCTCGTGTGGGACAGTACCAAGGAGCCGGGGCCTGCCAAAAAGGCACCCAGGGCCTGGACACTCTCCTGGGCAGGACACCTGGCACCTGGCACCTGGAAGGACCTACCTCCAGCTGTGGCTTCAGGGAGGTGAGAGCACCTTCCTCCTCCTCGTGCCCATCTCCTGCCCCAGCAGCCTGCCCTGTTCACGTGGCCTGCTCCTAAGGCTCTTGTTCATGGGTCTTGTCTCCCCAGGAAGCCAGGGGCTCCCTAAAGCATAGCCACTCAAGTCCAATTCCACTTCATGGCCCCTGCCTAGCCTTTCATGCATACAGTAGGCACTCAATCAATGTTTGTGAAACTAGAATCTGCTCCCTGTCTCCCTCCTGTAAGACTTCTTCCCTCCCACTCTGTCTTCTGTCCTTAAGTACATCCTCAGTCGGTGCTTTGGACAATCCTAGGAGAGAAGTATTTTATCTTCCTTTCACAAATGAAGATGCTGAGCTCAAGGTCAAGTCCGCACCATTAGTTAAATGTCGTAATTTTGAAATCGGGTGGTCTGAACATGATCTCTCCTGAGTTCATTTCACCATGGCATCCTCTCGTCTCTGTTTGTCATTTGTCTGTCCTCTGTGGGCCAGCTCTGCTGATCCACATGCGTGCTCCTTATTCACCTCTTGCTATACCCAGCTCAGTGATCCCAAGGGCTCTCTGAGTGGCAGCAGGAAAGTGGGAGAATTGAGTTCCCTCAGCTCTCTGCTCAAATCTTACCCAAGGAGGCTTTTCCTGTTCTTATTTACACTCACCTTTTAAGGTGTGAACTGTGTATACATTTCATTGGGTTCATAGTGGACCCACATAGAAGTACAAGCATAATTTTTAGGTTATTTTTTTTTTTTTTCGGTGCTGGGGATTGAACCCAGGGCCTTGTGCTTGTGAGGTGAGCACTCTACCAACTGAGCCATATCCCCAGCCCTAGGCTGATTTTTTTAAAGCAAATAACTAGATATCCTCCCAAAGATGCATCCTCACATTTTTCAATAGGGTTCCTGATCAAAAAAGTTTGGGATAGGACAGCGACCACAGTTCAAGTCCCTTCAGAGCTAGTGCCTTGGATCACCCTTTTGGAAAACGGAGGGAATTCCTAACAGGAAACAGTGTGGGAATCTCCAAAGGAATATCTGGAAGTGAGGACACCCTCTGGAGACCGGGCAGGCATAGTCTCTACCTCTGAAAACTATTCCTCAAATAATTGGGTCTCCCCCTTCTCAGGGGCACTCATTTGGTTTTTTTAAATATTGGTTTTATTGAGATATAATGAACATCCTGTACAATTCACTTATTTAAAGCATACAGTTCAGTGGTTTTTAGGACATTCAGGTATATCCAACCATTACCACCTTCAATTTTAAAATGTTTTCCTCACCCCCCCCCAAAAAAAAACTCCATACTCATTAAGCAGTCCCTCCTCATTCCCTTCTTCCTTCCCGCCCACCAGCCCCCAACAATCCTAACTAGTTTGCTTTGCGTCTCTATAGGTTTGACTGACACTTCCTATAAATGGGATCATATGTGGCCCTTTGTGTCGGACTGTGTCACTGAGCATGTTTTCAAGCTCCGTCTATGTTGAAGCACGTCGGCACTCCACCTTTCTGGTGGATTAGTAACATCCCTTGTGTGGGTACCCAGCATCCTGTCCACCCAGCAGCTGATGACCTTTGCACGGTTTCCCACTTTGGGTTCAGATGAATGATGCTGTTATGAGCACCTTGCTCAAGCTTTTAGGTGGACACTGTGTTTTCCTTCCTCTTGGATAGATACCTCAGGGTAGCATGGGAGCGCTGGTTCAGATACCACATTACCACATGTTGCTGTGTGACTATGGGCAAGTCATTTACCCTCTCTGGGCCTCAGGCTCTTCCTCTATAAATCAGAAATCTTAATAGCCCCCACCTCCTGGGTGATGGGAGGAATAAATGAGATGACGATATAAAGCACTCATGCAGGACACATAGTAGTTGTTCATCAAAAGATAAAATTACTCCTGAGACCTCAGGAAGGAGCAGCAGCTCTAAGGCTACCCGTCTTTGAAAGCCCAGAGTTGCAGCCAGCAGTTTCCTAAGATCCACCTGCTTTAAGGATTCGTGAGCCTGTTTGTGTCCTGGTGGATTTTTATTCTCCTCTCCTTGTGCTTGAAGGAATGGGAGGATCTCTGAATGGAAGAGCCCACAGAGAGGAGGGTTTCAAAGCAGATGCAAAAAAGGACACCGGGAACATTCTTTGGCCTCTGAAGGCACATTAAAATGCCCCTCGAGCTGTGGTCAGGGCTGGGGTTGGGACAGTGCTGAGTCCAAGGTCAGAGTCAGCCTGCTGTGTCCCAGCATCGCGGTGGGGCAGACAGACGGGTTTGCAGTCAAGCACACCTGTGCGTGGCTTCCTGTGGAAGAGCAGGGGACACCTGGCCTTCGCCCTGACAGCAGTGAGCACCCACACAGCGTCCTGAGCAAGAAAGGCAGTCCTGACGGGGGGCTCTGTCACAACGGAGAGGAATGCTGAGATGCAAACCCAGAAGAGGCTAGCCTTCCGGAGGCAGGGAGGCCGCTCATGCCAATGCCTGCTTGGGTCCTGCCCTTCTTGAAGATGTCGGTGGATTCATTTGATGTTCAGTATTTAAAATCCGATGCTGAAATCGTTCTTCTGATGCGTGAGTTTGGAGGCCGCCTCTCAAGTCGTCATTTCGTTCTATTTCACTTCATTCTTATGTAATTTTCTGGCAAGAGTCTCGCCCTGCTCACCTTAGTCCAGCCCTGATCACCTAGCCCTGATCCCCCCAGGGTGCCTCCCCTGAGCCACCCCATAGTGTGACCTCTGCCACCAGCAGCACCAGCAGGATTCTGGGAACTCTAGAGGGAACACGAAGAGAGATGCTTTAGACCCGGGAACCGGCTGAGGGAAGGTTGCAGAGAGTTCCAGGAAGAGGATTCGGCAGAACACGGAGAGAAAGGTTTGTAAGGCTGAATCTGCGGAGGGCAGAGGAGAGAGAGCCAGGCTGCTCCCGGGCCCAGGAAGCACCCTCCCCACCACACCAGGTCACCTGCTGGCTGCCCCAGGCCTTGGTCTGCCCTCACGGGCCTCTTTCCTAGTTAGGTTCAGTCACTTGACACAACATCTCGGTGAGGATTTTTGTGTAGATTCTGGCAGGGTCGCTGATGGGTCTTTGCATTGCATCTTGTTTCAGAGTTTGCAACTGCTTTCCTTGGGGGCATCACAGCCCGGCCTCCTCCTCCTCCTCCCCAGCTCTGAGCTCCTTCCCTCCCCAGTTGCCCGGGAATCTCTCTCATTGAGTTGCCAGAGACACTGGGGGACCCGAGGTCTTCTCCACCTGCTTTGTCCCACCCCTGGGGCTGCAGTTCCTCAGCACAGCTTGGTGCTGACAGAAGGTAGAGAAATCTCCATGCTGCAGAGATGACGGGCTGCCCCAGGAGGCCCAGAAGCCTCCTCCAGGGCCTCGCCAGCCCTCTCTTCTCTCACCTCTCAACACATTTGGTTTGTGAAAGAAGAATGAAAACTTGTAAGTCAATCAAGACATGTGTGGAATCTTCTAGAAACACAGGAAGGAGAAGAATCAGAGAACCCATTGCCCTCTCCACATGGAGCCTTGGTGAAACCTCAGACCGCCGCCCTCTCCTCAGGGCCAAGGCCCAGGGGCAGCAGGCTGAGGCGGGCGCAGGCCCCCTGGCCCCTTGGGAAAGACTCCTCCATGTTTTTCCCGTGGCGCTGCCTCTTCAAGAAGACAGGATGGGTGTGTGCGTGAACCTGGGGTCCCGTCTGTCACTCTTCCCATGGGAACGTGTCGGAGTCTCTGAGCATGTCCCCGGGCACCCCTGTGTCTGGTGTCCTTGCGTGGTGGTGTGTCTGGGGTCTCTGCAGAGGGCATCACCTGTGCACACAAGTGCGTGTTTGAGTCCCGCCTCTGTGTGTGGATGTCCCTCTGCCGTTAGATCCAGGTGGTGGCTCTGTGTACTGAAGCCTCGACCTCCGGGCACGTCCCTGCCTGGACCTGTGTGTCTGCGTCTCCAGGTGCCCGAGGAAGCTGTGAGAGGAGAGCTGTGGGTGTGCCCTGCCTGAGTGTGTGCTGGACGTGTGGGTGCGCAGGAGAGGGCGCATGGGCTCCCAGAAGCCCAGCCGGCGTGCACGCTGTCTTTGAAAAGCAAGTCATCTGCTTTCCTGGCTTTGTTTCTCTCCTCCCACTGGGCTCCCGACCCTCCTTGAAAACAAAAGGAGCTTAAATATCACAGCCCTTCCTGTGTTCCCAAATGTTCAGAAGGCCGCCGTGAACTTGAGTGGTGCCAGCTCGGATGCCCAGCCCCGCCGCTGCAGCAGGAAGCTACCAGCTTGCCGGCCACCACCACCCACTTACATAACATGCCCAGGAAGGGGGGGCCAGGAAGGAACAGCAGCAAAGCTCACTGTGCCTCAACTCCCGAGCCAGTGGCAGGCCTTCCCTGGGAACTGGGAGCCCGTGTGAGGCCTAAACCTATCATCTGAGGGCTCCCTCCAAAGTTGGTGGAGGTCGATGATCCACTTTCTGTTGCTATAAGAGAATACCCGAGACAGGATGGTTTATAAGAGAAAGAGGTTTATTCCAATGCATGGTTCTGGAGCTGGGGAGGCCAAGAACATGGTGCCAGCACCAGTCAACTTCTGTGGAGGCTTCATGCTGCTCTGACTCACAGTAGACATTGGAAGGGCAAGAGTTACGAAGGGCAAAACACGAGGGGCAGGCTTGGTCTCCAACAACCTGCTCTCCGGGAGGGAGCCCAGGTCCAAGAGGCAGGCGACAACCCCTCTTAAGGACCTAATCACCTCTTACGGCACCGCCTCCCAACACCACGGGAGTGGCAAGCAAATGTCAACCTGAGCGCTGGAGGTGACAGACTGCATTCAAACCACAGCAACGCGTTCACGGGGAAGTGATACCAGGCCCAGGTGCCCCTGGATCTCCCGGCCATTGTACCAGGTCAGTCTGGGTGGGAAGCCACCCTCATCTTTCCGCGCACACTAACTGAACCTACTCTGCACTAGACACTATGAAAGATAGAACTCCTCTTCTACCCCCAGGATTCCTGTCCCCACCTCCCCGCTCAGGGCTCCTCTGTAACGTGCGGAGTTACACTGACACCCCCAAAGCTCCCGGATCGGATGTGCCTTGATCCTCACGTGGCGAGTGCATGGCCCCTGCCACTGGGATCTGGCTTCTCCGCCATCTCCCAGCCGGAGCATCTCAACAGAGGCCCCCTCTCTCCCTCCGCCAGGTGCTCCTGCTCCGTCTTCCCTCCACTCCACTGAGTCACGGCTGTCAACCCTGGAGGCCTCCTCTGTTTATATGTTGGAATAAACTTGGAACCTTGATCTAACCCGGCTCCCACGGGCCCACCAAAGCCACCTCTGAAATGGCGTCCCCACCTTTGTGTGCTGGCCACACTCAGAGCCCACCTCCTCCCACGCCAGCCTCCTCCCGCCTTTCCTGCCTCTGCCGCCTGGAGCAGCCTTCCCTCCCTCGGCCTCACCCCGTTCTCATCGCTGGAGTTCATGGTCATCCTTCAAGGCCGACCTCACATGCCTCCCCCTCAGGAAGCCTGTTGGGGTTCCTCCGTCCCTGCTCCTCCCGTCCCTGCTCCTGCAGACGTGAGCCAGCCCTGTCTTTCTTGAAAGCTTTCAAATGACACAGTGTATTTGGCCTTGACTTTCAGTCTTCAGGGTTGATTCCTTAAAGCTGAACTTGTCCCTCCTGCGTGAAGTCCCCCCACTGTCCCCCTGCAGGTGCTCAGAACACCTCTGTCTGTAGAATGTTCCAGGCAGAGCCCAGCTGGGGAACGCCAGGCCCTACTGTGGGGAGCAGCTGGGGTGTCCAAAATCACAGGCGATGTCCCAAGCCACACTCCGCCAACGACGGTCCTGTGACAGTCCCGAGGCCCCGAGCGTCTCCCTGCCCAAAGGGCCTGAGGTCCTGGAGGAGGACGAGAAGCCAACGTGGCCTGGCTCCAGGCAGAACACAAATTTTCCAAGAAATGCAGAGAAAGGCAGCCTCGTGCACCCAGAAAGCCCTGGGCCAGCACCTCGGATGCCTCCTGGCCAGTGAATGGCCAGAGCCAGCCAGCAAGAAGGGGTGGGAGTTGACGAATAAGAGTGTGTCCCAACCACGAGAAGCCGGCCCTGCCTGGAGAAGCCGGCCACTGGGCTGTGGATTGGATTCTCCCTGAGAAACCCCTCCCTGGAGAAAAGGCCTTACCTGAAATCTCCTCGTCAGAAAGGGCAGCAGGCTCTTCGGTTAGAACAGCGCTGAGTGGTCCCAGTGAGACAGGCCCGTTGGCCACCTGCGGCCTGTGGGCTGCCAGCTGGGGGCTGCTGTCCAGGGACCTTCCAGGTTTCTGAGTCACACACGTGAGACCCCCAACCCCACCCTGGCTGAGGTCGACTGTAATGTCCATCCAAACTCGAGGAAATGTCAGGTGGTGGACACGCTGACCGCAGGACAGAAAGGCAGAGGTACAGGGAGCGTCCCTGAGCTCTTTGGAGTCAAGATCTTTCCTCGCCTTGGCTACGGTGCACTGGGGACCGTCAGGAGGCTCAGGCTGGTTGCTGGTTTGCTGTGTGGAGGAGCAAGTGACCTCATCCTGAACTGCAGGTTCCCCTCGGTGCCATGAGTGGGCAGGACTCGAATAACCCTGAGGCCTCCCAGCCTCTGGCAAAGGAAGCAGCCCTTGCTCATGCAAGGCCACGGCCCCATGGTGGCAGGAGGGAATTCCTGCTGATGGGGCCTTGACCTGGGAGCCTAAGAAGTAGCCTTCTCCACTCTCAGGTGACAGTGCCTCGTGGCAGGTACCCAACAACCAAAGGGCCTGCCCAAGTCCTGTCCTGGAGTGAGGCCGAACTCTCCACCCACCAGACCCACTAAGCAGAGGGCTGCTGGACAGGTCCCTGGGGTGGCTGAGTGGCCCAGGAAAGAGGTCAGGGCAGCTGGGGTCACAGAAAGACACCCCAGAAAATGATTCCCTATAACATTAGAAGTATTTCAATACAATTGAGTCCAGCCAGGCCACTGCATCTCCACGGGGTGTCAGCTCTGCACCCACCGGAAGGCTGTGTTCCCGGACACTGAGGGGCAGACCCACATGCTGGTGACAGATTTGAAAGCAAACCCCCTCCCAGTCTCTGGGGACCTCCCCCAACAAGCCTAGCTCACTCCGGGGCCCCCGCCCCAGGCCTCCCTGGGCATTGGCAAGGAGCAGGCACCACTCCAAGTCTGACCTCATGCTGACCATCCAGTCCCCCAGCCAGGGAGGGAGCAGTGATGTCATTGTGCTTGTGTTTCAGAAGAGCAATAATCAGACTCGGAAGAGGATCGGCTTTCAAGGCAGAAGGCCAAACCGTTGATCTTGGCAAGGACCTCCGAGGACTGCCTCATGGAGAGGGAGGCTGGCATGCTCCTGAGCGTCGTTTGTCATGAGCTGGGAGGCAGCGGTGTCCTTGGAGTCAGGAAAACCTCGGGGACCCTGTCGGGATGGAGAACGTCCAATCGCAAACAAATGAGCACCAGAGTCACCTCTTCCCGTCAGGCCCGCCCTTGGGGAGGGAGGGACACCTCAACACTCTGAAGGCTCTCCTGACAGAGTTGGGCCACCCTCCCCTGAGCCGCGGGCCTCCCTGTTATGAAAATGTCACCAGGTTTCTCCATTTGAATAAGTTCCACCGAGGCAGGGGCCTGGTTCCCCGCTGTGTCCCCGGCATCTGGGGCAGAGCTAGGAAATCAATCCCTATTGACCGAACGGGGAGAAGGAGGAAGAAGCAATGAATGGTGCCAGCCTGCGCTCCAGGGATCCGGGGCACAGCCTGGATTGCCCAGGTGGCCGGCTGGGTGGGCAGGTTGGGGTTGTAGCCATTGGTGGAGGTGCACATTCCATAGTTGAGAAGATGAGTTCTCTGGGCTTGGGATGGAGCTCCGTGGTGGAGCCTGTTTGGGTCCCATTTATTTTTTTATCACTGTGACCAAAAGACCCAACAAGAACAATATAGAAGAAGGAAAAGCTTATTTTGGCTCATGGTTTCAGAGGTTCAGTCTGTGGTCAGCCCACTCCATAGCTCTGGGCCCGAGGTAAAGCAGAACATCATGGCAGAAGGGCATGGCAGAGGGAGGCAGCCTGGGACACAGTGGCCCCAAGGCAGAGAGAACTCTGCTCACCAGTGACCCACCTCCTCCAGACACACCCGACCTGCCTACAGTGACCACCCAGTTAACCCAGTTGAGTCTCGGGAAGGTTTGAGACGGGTAAGGACAGGGCTTGGGGGAAAAAGGCCAAGAGAGTCTTTTTTTTTTTTTTTTTTTTTAGTTGGAGCCAAGAGAAAGAAGTGGAAATGGCCCCAAAACAGAGAGGTCACGGTTGGGGAGCCAGGCAGGGGACACTGATGCGTGTGGGCGGGGCCCCTGTGCATTCTGCAGGACAAAGTGGGCTTTTCCAGCCCGCTGCTTTCCAAAGCTGTTTACCAAGCTGGACTAAGCCAGCCCAGCCGTGCAGACTGCAGGCAGCGGGGCCCTTTGTGGGGTTCAGACCCACCCAGCCCTGCTCTTTCAGAGCCCGCTGGGCCCTCTCTGAGGGGAGTCACTGAGGCCTGGCCAGAGAGGTTGGATCTGAGTTCAGGACTCACAACACACTCTCAGCCCAGCGTGGGCACAGGCAGGCCTCACCAGGACACCAGGAGGGTCACAGATCTGCTGGCTCTGCCACTTCTTGGCTGGGTGAACTTGAGTGAGTTGTTTGGGTTCTCTGAGCCTCAGTGTTCCCATCTACAAATGGGATGCCTGATAATAGGATAACTATTTATCCTAGAGGTATAGTAATACCTAACTGGCAGAGTTACCAGGGGGATCAATGAGAAAATCCTACAAGGTGCATGGGATGGATGCGTGTCGGGAGGGAGATGGGAGACTTGACCAGGAGCCTGAAGGGAGAGACAGACAGGACCCCTCCAGCTTCTCCTGGGGCCTGGGTCAGCACCGCTGCCTGGAGCTGTCTCCCGTAGGACCAGACAGGGATGAACCCTTTCTCCCCTGTGGCCGTCAGGCACCGGCACAGACACACCAATCAATCAGCTCCACGGAGCAACCTCACCGCACGGAGGAAGAAACTGAGGCCCAAGGAGCAGAGGCCAGGGACTGGGTGCCATCTGCAGTTAACAGACCTCAATCTCCACTTTGCACTGCTTGGTAGTTATTATTAATAAGACACACGAGGCAGAAGGCACGGCCTCTACTTTGTAAAAGAAAATCCAAGTGCAAGATAATAAAGCAAGGCTAGGAAACGGCCTGCGAACCCGGGGGTGAGCAGACTGAACTGTGCAGATCCAGAAGCCGTGGAATTAATCCCTCTCCTTTTATAAAAGACTTCAAGTCCCGAGGAAGGGGACTTGGTCACGATCATCTAGGTAGGTGGTACTTTCAAACCTTAGCAGGCACAAGAATCACCAGGGCGTCTGGTCAAGACGCAGACTCTGAGCAGTCGGTCGGGAGTGGCCCTGAGATGCTGAGTGTCTCACTGATGCTGGGTCTGCTGGTCCTGCAACCAGACTTTGGGTATCAAGGCTCAGGACCTCACGGGCTCCGTAGAGAAAGAGGGACAAGCAGAGGGGTGCTCAGGAGGCACACCTGCATTGAGAGCCCTCTCTATGCTTTTGCGGTCCCTCAACTGAGACCCATTTGATCGACGTGTAAACTGAGGTTCAGAGAAGAAATACTGGCATCAGACCCACTCTCTGAGATTTTATAGGTCGGGACCCAATGTCCTCCATCACTGGGCAACTCTTAGAACCATGAGCTCAGGGAGCTGTGGTCCACTCAGAACCACCAGCTCCCCAAGGTGGGGCTTCCTTTCCGGCTGCGACCTCAGGCTCTGAGCCATCATCCTTCCACTTGTTGGGGACTCGGCTCATGATGCTGGCCCAGGGGTCTCCAAGTGCCAGGGGCTGAGATTGTCCTGTCTGGTGAGTGATTTAGGACATTGGCAGCCTCCCTTGTTCTATTATGCAGCCTCCGAACATTCCGTCCAAAGGCCTTTTGGCACGACACACATTTTCAAAATGAAAGGGGGGAAAAATTAACATCGCCCTTACTCATTTGCCTGATTTAAAAGCATCTAGAAGCTTTTTTTAGATGGGGGAAAAAAACACCATCCATCTGAAATGGAGGAAGCACCACATCAAGGAACCAGGAGGAAAATGGAGACATCAGTGTCCAGGGCTGACGTGTTAATGGACAAACCTTGTGCCTGGTGTGTTTTCTCCTGGCTCCTTCCAGCTTGGAAAGCAAGGCCTTTTTGGAAGCTCTGGCGGAGAGGAAATTGCTTTTTCCTGAAGGAGACCTCAGCCCTGGCTGGACCTGGGCACCGACATCCGCGCTAGCCCATCAGCTCATGGCAGCCACAGACGCTCTCCGAGAGCAGCTCTGCTCCCTGTCGGGGCCCCGCTGGCTTTCCTCCTCCATTCAGCAAAGACCAGGCCAGCGGGCAGCCTTGTGAGCATTCACCCCTTCAACAGGCGGCTCCCGCCCGGCGTCCTACAGGCCTGCAGGGAAGGCCTGGTGCGGAGACCCAGGAGGGAGCCCTGCTGACCTCGTGCCACTGGGAACTGCTCATTGTGAAAGGTGTCCATGACACTGTGATGCTGAGAACATGTGATGGAAGAGCTCTTGCCTGGCTCCATCTCTCCCTCTGTCCCATGCCCACTAGTGACCTTGGCCATGAGGCCACCTGGGGACGGTATGCAGAGAAGGCAGGTCAGACTCCTCCCTGTGCTCTGCTGACCCAAGCCCCTCCTTCCCCACCCACTCATGTCCTGCCTGCTTCCAGGAACCAGCGAGAATCCAACGGTGCCATTCCCCCTCTAGAAATTTCTTACTGGGCTTCCTACCATTCACGGGATGAAGTCCAAACCTCTCAGTTTACAAGGCTTTTTACAATTTGGCTCCGATCTGCTTCTCAGCCCTGGGGTCCCCTCCCATCCTGCATCCTTCTCCCTCACTGGGGTGGACACCTTGAGGCTCTCCAGGGCACGCAGAGTGAGGGGGGCCCTCCAGAAGAGACAGGTTATGAGGGAAATATTCAACATATGAAGTAGGGGGAGAGAGGGGCGCAAGGAGGCCCCCTGGACCCAGGGCCAGGCTCCAAGGCTGGCCTAGTACAGCCCTGACACCTCGCTGGCTTCCTCGCCAGCCAGCTCTGGATGATGTTAAGACATTCTGTGCTTTCCTGGGAGAAGCCTTCAGTGTGTGTTCCTGAAGGGAGAGGAGAGGACTTCATCTTTGGGGGTCTCTGAGTTTGTGGGGAAAACAACCAAGACAGGATAACCAAATCTGCGGTTCAGTTTTAATGTGCACATTTAATAAACCAGCCTTTGTAACACACACACACACACAAGTACAGTGTGTGTCTACCCTCATTTGGACAGAGCAATGAGATCTAAATCTTGAACATGAACCCTGGCCAGCCTGCCCTCCCAGGCTCTCCCTCCACCCACCTCCCTGCCCCTTGGTTGGTCCTGACGTTTCCTGAATCCTCCAGGAAACTTCACAGCTTTCTGTCTTGTCTCTTGTGAGTACTTCCCCCTTGGAATGCGCTGTTCCCTACTTGGCAAACTCCTACGTGATCTGCAAAACCCAATGTAAATGTTACACTGTCCATACTGCTTTCAGTAAACCACCATCTCCATAGACAGTCTTTGTTCCTAGAGTGTGTTGTTCCAAATTCTCTTAAATGTTGACATCGCTGAGTTGAAACTCATTCATTAAAGAATCTGCTGACCCCACCAGCCTGGGAACCTTCTCAGGAAAGGGCCTTGGACTTTTCTATGCCCCTCAGGTCAGGTGAGAGGCAGTCTGGCCCCTGGGTGTGGCCTCTGGCTTCAGCCTTACCTGGAGAAGTTGTGTAACTCATTCTTGGGTCCTCACGTGTGTATCGGGTACAAGCTGTGTTGGGGCCTAGTGTGAATCAAAGGCAGTGTGTCTGCTGGGGCAGAGCCAGCCACCGAGAGCGGGTAGCTGTGGGTCCCAGCATCAGGTGTCAGCAATCTCTTTCTTCTCTCTCTCTCTCTCTCTCCATATATATATACACACACACACACACACACTGGGAATTGAATCTAGGAGCGCTTAACCACTGAGCCACATCCCTAGCCCTTTTTATATTTTATTTTGAGACAGGGTCTCTCTGAGTTGCTTAGAGTCTTGCTGGGTTGCTGAGGCTGGCTTTGAACTCTCCATCCTCCTGCCTCAGCCTCCCCAGCCACTGGGATTACAGGCGTGCGCCTCCACGGGCCGCAGTCCTCTCTCAATGGGCTCCTTTAACCAGACACATTCAGCCCTTCGGCACAACCCAGCCTCTGTCCAAGTCCTGGTAGTTTCTGGAAGGTTCCCTCTGGTCCTGAGCCACAGATCCTACAGTGGAAGGTGGGGCCCTGATCCCTACCCTGAAGTCCTGGTTTTGCAACTTTGAAAAGAGCAAAGTGCCCATGGGGACCTGAATAACAGCCAAAACCCCAGGAGAGTACCAATCACTGGGATGATGGAGGATTTGATACAGGGGAGAGGGCGCCTCTAAAAGAAGTTCAATGGCTGCAATCATGACGATGGTGATAGGAACAGCCCCTAACATACACACAGTTCTCCACACTCCGCGTTTCTGCATTCATTCGGTAAGTTCAATCAACAAGTACTTATGGAGCACCTACTGTATGCTGGGCAGGCAATGGACATATGAAATCTGCTCCGATCGTGACTTGGTCCATCCGGCAACCAGGGCCCACCTGGGGTTATCCAGGAGGCTGCCAAGTGTCACCCCATTGGAACGAAAGATGCTCCTCGCTCCCTACCATTCAGGAAAGACAGGGGGTTAGGAGCCCCCTGTCAGGAGACACAGGCAGAAACCAAATGTACATCTGTTATTGTGTCACAGGACTTAAGCATTCTTCCCACTGACCCTGTCCCTTGATCAGCGTATTCAGGGATGGCGAGGTGCATTGAGAAGGAGCTGGAGCCGAGACAGACCTTGCTCCAGCGATTTTACTGAAGACAGAGCTTGAGACCTGGGCTGCAGAGGACGCAGCGCCTCTAGCCAGAATTAGCCAGTGACAACCGTCCTCCTGCCCAGAGGGAAAGTCAGAGGGGCTGTTGCAACGACTTCTTATCCAGGATGTCGTCAAAGGACTGGCCAGGCTTAGAGACCCATGGGGACCTTGACTTGCCCCCAGGAGCTGCAGACACAGGAAACCCACATCCAGACGCCCAATATCACCTTGGGGCTGGGGTGTAACTCGCATGCCCAGCAGGGTGGGGCCCTGGGCTTGGTCACTAGCACCACAAAAGCAAATAAATCAACTGATTAATTGATTGATTTAAAAATATGTTTAAAAGTTGAGCACTATCCATACAACGGATTATGCACCAATGAAAAAGAGGGAAGCCCTGAGGGACCTGGGACACTAAGGAATCCTGAAACCAGGTACAGAGGAGCCAGTCACCGACCTGAGCGTCTAGACGGCAGCATGGACATGAAATGTCCAGGGTCAGCAGACCCAGGGACAGAAAGTGGATCCGTGGTTGTCAGGGACTGGGGGAGGGAGGAATGAGGAGTGACTGGTAGCAATCAGCAACAGGGTTTCTTTCTGAGTGATGAAAACATTCTGAATTCACATAGTGGCATTGGTGGCACAATTCTGTGAGTATAATATAAACACCAGATTATGCTGGTTTTTGTTTGTTTGGTTTTTTTCTTAAGACCTGATCTCATTGAGTTGCTTAGGGCCTCACTGGGTTGCTGAGGCTGGCTTTGAACTTGCAATCCTCCTGCCTCAGCCTCCTGAGTCTCCAGGCTTACAGGCATGCACCATGGTGCCCAGCTCAAATTGTGCATCTTCAAAGGGTGGATTCTATGGTATGTGAATCGTACCTCAGGAAAGCTCTTATTTTAAAAAAAAATCAGGCACTGTCACTAAAACTGGAGGTCAGAAGTCACTGTATTAAATAAAAGATTGTACAAGATTAACAGGATAAAAAAACCAGGCAGGGTGTCCTGGGGAGAGTCTCATTGTGCACAGGAAATACATATGAGAATCATTCTGCTTATAAGGAATATCAGGTCAATCCATTTTATCAATGGGCTGATAACTTCTAAAATAATTTCAAATCCAATTTTTACAAGAAATAGCAGCAGAAAGGAAAACCTTTTATTAAAAAATGTCCATAACTGTAGCAGGTAGCAATTTGGGATTTTTCGGATTGATTTTAGGTGAATATCATTTTAAACTCTCCCCAAAGAACTTCTGTGCAGGACCTGGATCTATGTAGCATGTGTTTCACACACGAACTCAAATCTCAGCCACAAAGTCCCTCACTGGTTTCCTACCCGGGGTCACAGGGAAGCGACGGAGATCCGAGAGGCTCAGGACCTTGTGGGAGGCAGGCCACAGGGAGGGACCCCCGTGGTACCTGGGTGCAAGTCCGCCCGGCCTCAAGCCTGTGTCCACACTTCCACCTCCTCCGGGTAGTCTGCAGAGTCTCCCTGAACCAGGCAAGTGGCGTGTCCCTTGCCTGCTGCCCCAGGCAAGCTGTATCTGCCCTCTGCAGCCTTAAGTCCACCTTCCCAAACTCGCCACTGTTGCCCGTGATCTTAGGACACTGTCGGTGTGAACGTAAACGGAAGCACAGAACCAGAGCCCGGAGAAGGGCAGTCATTATTTAGCTATTTCCTGAAGCCACCGAGAGAGGAACAGTCACTGCCCGGAGTTAGGGTCCCCTGAATTGGAAAGGGCACTTTCCCAGCAAGAGGTGGATCTGGAACCCTCCTGTCAGGATGCACACTGCCCACGATGACAGAAACCCAGGCAATTCCAGACCCTCTGCTCTCGTGCCCCAACCAGGGGGTCCCCTGCAGCCTGCCACTCAGGTCATGAGGATGCTGTCCACATCCTGAGCATCCCTCGGGAGGGTCCTCGTGGGAGCTGGGCTGGCAGCCTGAGCCGTTCCACGCCCTAAACTTCACAAAGGCATGAACCAGAAAAGCCTATTTACAGACAAACACTGTCGGGTTGTTTATTCCTGCCTATTCCGTTTCTCAGGGAAACAGGAAACATAGGGAAAGGAATGTTTGCTCTTTTGCTGGGGCAGGTTTAGTTTAATTATTCTAAATATGCTACCAGTATTTTTCCAAGACACACTAAATGGAGGGAGAGGTGATGCAGAGGCCTCAGAGGTGGGATTCTGAGGGCAGAGAGCCTTCGGCGGGGCAGACCACGGATTTCACTCAGCAGACATTCCCTGGGCCCACCTACGCACCAGACCTGGGGGTGAGCAAGGATGAAGATGGCGGAGGCAGGCAGGATATCTATCTTGGGTACCTGGTGGGTGGTGGGACCACTGCCTGAGGTTGGAATACGGGTTGAAGAATGTTCTGGAAGTTCATGAAGTTGTTTGGAAATGTGAAGTCAGCAGTGGTGAGTAGTCAGTGCAGGGCCACCTGGGGGCCAGGCCAGGAGGCAGGTCTGCGACTCAGGGGGGCCTGAGGGTTCCATCACGAGCCACAGGACATGAGACCCACAACTTCTCAGAAAGTGGCCACCTAGGGAGGGCCTCAGACATGTGTGGATCAAGCACACAGATAAATCCAAACATTGGAAGTGCTACACAGGAGAGGGGTGACCAAGACATGGAGGGAAGGCAGCTCCTCAAGGCAGTGACACTGAAGCTGACATCTGAAGCATGGGTAAGGGTTGACTAAATGAAGAGGAGCAGGAACTGCCTTCCGGGAAACAAGAAGAGCACATGCAAAGGCCCTGTGGCCAGAGGGAGCAGACTACTCTCAGGGTAGGGAAGGAAGCCAGCGAGACTGGGACAGAGAGGCCGATGGGGAGCGTGGTAGGACAGGGTCTGGGAAAAAGGCAGGGCAGACCCCACTGAGCTCTGCAGGCTGTGGCCAGGAGTTCCATCTTGACATACTTTGGACGCCCAGGTGGATGTCCAGGTGATATTTTGTAGATCTGTCACAACATGAAAGGCCTGGAAAGGCCTTCTCCTCCCTCGTGACAGGAGTTTCTTCATGTGTGATGCTTAAAATTCCAAGGAGTCTGTCGGATGCTGCTGACCAAGGTTAAAGTTCACAAAGCAGCTGTCGGGCTCTTCTGCTCCCTCTAGAAGACTGAAACGCCTCTACCTGAGGCCACTTCCGGGCCTCCCCTTTCCTGCCAAAGGCTTCCTGCTTCCCCGGTCTTTCTGTTTCTAAGGAGTGATGGAGTCCTGTCAGTCAGCCTCTGACAACACCCTCTCCACCCGTTACCATGTCCTGAGACCAGCGATGACAAGGGGACAGGGACAACATTCATTGTCACCTGTCACGGGCCAGACCCTGACACCACCCAACTCTGCAAAAGCCTCCCCCGTGGGGTGACCAGTAGGTGACCAACCCTCTGTGACTGGCCTCTGTCATCAGGTCGACCCTCCCGTCCACCTGGTGGGGTTTAGATGACCCTCCTATGGGGGGAGGAAGCTGAGTCACTCGGTGTCGGGGGCGTGCCCGAGGCTCGCGGTCCTGGCGTGGGAGCAGCACGTGAAGGAGGGTCCTCTGGCCACTGCCACCTCACCTGCCTTGCTCAGCCACCAGCAGGGGGCGCTGGCTCCACCCTCACTCGGGTCGGCCGAGCACAGTCTGGGCGCACGGGCAGCAACAGCATCAGGGAGCGAGGACGTGGGCTCGGGCAACCCGGCTCCTCCGCTTCCTTGTGGAGACTCTAGGCAAGAAACTTCACCTCCTCGCCTTCCTGTTCCCAAATAGGAGCTCCCTCCTCCGGTGTCCAGAGGCAGGCCCGCCACACGACGTGCTCAGAAGCGGAGCTGTGGCTGCGGCAGCTTCTAGAAGAATCTCCCTGCACCTGCTTTGCGGGCAGCTGTTGTACACATCCAAACCTCCATGGCTGCCCGGTGACCACGAAATACAGTCCAAACCCCCACCTTTGGCATCAGGGTCCCTCGCAGGCTTGGCCTCCCCGCAGGTCCTCCCCACCCACACCCACAGTGCTCCCCAGGGAGCATTCCACCTGAGTCGCTCTTACCAGTCCTGTCCCCAAGTCCTTTCTGACTCTGCCCATCAGCTCAGGACAGCTCAGGACAGCCCTCTCCTGTCCTGGAGGCTTCGTCTAACACGCAGTCAACAGACGCCGTCACTGCAGCTCAGACTGTGCCCCCCAGAGGCCCGGTGTGGAAGGCTAGCCTCCAGCCTGTGGCACTAGGAGGAGGTGGTGGAACTTTAGGGAGCTGGGCCTACCAGAAGGGGGTTCAGCCTCCAGGGCGAGCGCTTGAAGGGGAGTTAAGACACTGGCCTCCTCTTCCTGTTTCACTTCCTGGACACTGTGAGGTGAGCGACTGCTCCACCACGTGCTCCCGCCACATTGTTCTGCCTTGCCACTGACCCAAAAGCACTGGGTCAGCTGACCATGAACAAAACCTCTGAAACGGTGAGCAAAAATAAACCTGCCCACCTTAAAGTGGTTAATCTCAGGCATTTTGTCACAGCAACGGAAATGTGTCCAACACAACGCTGCCGGCAGAGTGTCTGCTGTGTGCTGGGCCTTCTGTGGAGCCAGGAGTTACGGTGGCAGCAAAGCAAGCAGGTTCCTGCCTTCAGAACACCTACAGGAGAGGGGAGAGACGGACAACAAAGAAGTAAATATGTAAAAGCAACTTGTGACTAGCGCCATGAAGGAAGAGTTCAGGGTACAACAGACAGACAACAGGAGGCACCTACTTTAGACCCATGGCCAGGGAGGACTGTTCAGTAACAGGAAATTTCAGTAGAGATGTGAAGTATGAGAAGGGACTCACTTAGTGAAGAGTGTTAGGAAGGGTCTTTCAGGGAAAAGGGCAGCATATGCAAAGGTCCTGTGGCTGCAGGGAACCTAGTCCACTCAGTAAAGAAGGAAAAGGCCTGTGGGTTGGAACATAACTAGTTGTCAAGGATTGAAGTAGGAGGATGGAAAAGCACAAGATGAAACAGAAGAGGCAGGCAAGAGCCAGATCAGGCAGCGTCTCATTGTCATGGATGGGAGGCCCAGCTCCTCCTGCTTGACGTCTCCCCAGACTTCTTCAAAGAGACTTCAGTCCTTGATTTGGGTCCTTGGGTTCCTCCAAATTCTTCTTGGCCTTGTTATTTCCATCACTCCATTGAGCTGTTTTCTGTTACTCTAATGAAATTCCTGAGGCTGGTACTTAGTAAATAGAAGTTTATTTCACTCACAGTTTGGGGGGCTGAAAGTCCAAGATTGGGTGGCCCCATTGGCTTGGCCTCTGGTGGTTCTTGTGGCAGATCACATGCAGGAGGAAGCCAACCCATGGTGAGGCAGGAAGCCAGAGAAGTGGGGGGCTTGCTTATTTATCACAATCCATTCTTGTGGAACTAACCCCAGAGTCCCGCGAGAACCACTCGATCCCTCCTGAGGGAGCACTCGGTGACCTGGGGACCTCCCACTAGGTCCCACCCCTTAAAGGGCCCTCCACGTCAACACCAGCACACTGGCACCAAGGCTCCAACAGGAGAACCTGGGGGACAGTCACACTGCCCTGCAGCACCACTTAGCCAGGGTCAGACCCTGCCATCGTCACATCTCCAGAGACCACACTGCAGAGGGACTCGCCTCCATGGGTGGGAAGCCGCACTGGACCACTGCGAGGTCCTCCTTCCAGCTCCGGGGCTGCAGGGTGAGGTGGGTCCCGCCCATCTGGCTCAGGCTGTTCTGACTCTGATCCTCCCAGGGGAGCGCCCTGTGGGAACACGGGCCACCCCACTTATTTGAGTTTCTTTGGACACTTTTGAATAAGGCCCTTATCAGGGTGGAGATCTCGTCTGCCCCTCTAACCGGATGTCAGGCCTCCCTACCGGGCAGTGCCTGGGGCATGTGATGGGGACAGGGGCCTGTGGGAGGCTGGCCTGGCCACGGCCTTCCCGGGAACAAATAAAGCTATTGTTGGGAAGGGAAGACAGAAAATAGCGACAAGATGTTTTTTGTCCTCTGTGACCTGTCTGTGTTTGGGGAGGGGCTGGCAAGTGGCAATGTGGGGGAATTGGGGAGAGCCTTTGAAACCCATTTCAACCCCTGGGGAAGGGAGAGAGCAGGAGAGAAGGCGTGGGTGGCCCTGGACAGCACCCCGCTCTTGACCATCCAGCCCAGGGTCGATGGCTGGTCTCTGCCTTCTTCCCTGTGATATGGGGCAGGGAAAGAACGAAAGGCAGGTGGAGTCCTCACTCCCCTCCCTGGCCCTCACTTGACACTCAGAAAGCACAGCCACCCCCAGCCTGGGGGAGGATGACCTGGGTGGGCTCACCAGCGCAAGGCCTGCTCCAACAACTGACCGTAGAAGCCCCTCGGAACACCTCCGATTCTGCTGGTCTCTGCGCCTGCCCTGGCCTCCAGGAAGCGAAGCACTAGTTCAAGTTCATGAGGAAGCGTGTTCAGGGGTCCGGGAGAAGCCTGCTTGTAGGAGCAGAACGGAGGGGGCTGACCACAGAGAGAATGAACCCTGCCAATATCCAGAAACAGGGAGGCAGCTTCAGGAAGATTGTCTGCAGGGCTCACGCGGAATATTGCACCGTCCTAAAACTATAGGGTCAGGAGGCCCCTGGGAACTTGGAAGAGGAACGTGCCTGGTGTGATGCTGAGTGATAAGAGCTATCTTTGAAAAATAAAAATAAAAATAAAAACATCACCCTCAACCACCCATGCGCTCACTTCTGCCAAGATGGAGCAGGTGATGATGGAGGGGGGCGGTCACCAGACTCACCAAGCAGGTGACATTAGTGATCCAGGCTGCGGGAGGAGAGCTAAGAAAAATGTCGGCAGCAAAAACAGAAAAGCCCCTGATGGACGGTGTGATATTAAGGGATGGGACAGGTGCAAAATTCTCTCTCTGATGCTGTCGGCTATCCTGGGTTTTCTAATTGAACATAAAAATGAGGGCGATCAAACAGCATGGGCCACCACTAACTGATCTGATTAAATGACGGGGCTGTGGACGATCTCATCTTTCATTTTCATGATCATGTTAATATTATCATTTCAATTGAAAAGTGTCACTTAACAGAAAGAAAACTCCCCGGAGTGGCCCGGCCCCTCCGCTGTGCCCACCCTGCCCAGACCCAGAGTTACCACTGTGGTTGGTCCTTCTGGTGTGGGCTTCTGATTTTTCTGGGTGTGACCACAGCTCATTCCCTCCCGTGCAATCAGATGATGTGAGGCCCGAGTCTCCGCTCTCCTCCTCCTTATATCCAGCCTCCCCACCCCTTTCCACCTGCCCCATGTGATCTCCCTCCTCCCCACTCTTACACTTCAGGGTCAAAACCATTAGGAGCTAAGCAGTCTTCTATTCCTGTTTCTTCTTCTCTCCGCAATCCTGTGAGTTGGGCACTATCAGTCCCATTTTGCAGATGAGAAAACTGAGGTTCAGAGAGGGGGAATAGTTAGCCTGAGATTAAACGGAGAGTAAATGCCAGGGCATCTAGTACGACAATATCCCTGCTCTTTTCAATGAACGCAGTAGAGGATCCACTGGGAGGGGTCAAGGGAGGAGAGCAGCCATTTCCCCTCCACCTCAAGCTCCTCCTTAAAATGAGATGGTGAAATCCCAAGTCCTTGGACAGCTGGGGGGTCCTTGGACAGTCCCTATGGATGGCTGAGTGTCATGATCATGCTGGGTCACAAACCCCTGGATGAAAATGCACCCCTTGATCCTGCCTCTCCCATTGGTGAGATGGGTGAAATGTAAGACTTTAACCCCAACTAGTGGGACTTCTTTCTCTGCCCTTTAGAGCATCCGTTGGCACAACCGTCTTGAAGAGCAATTCGGCAATCTCTAGCACTGTGCAGACGAGTGTTCCCCAAACCAGCAATTCTTTCCCCCTGGATGTGCCCCAGAGAAACGCCCCCGGTGCTCAGAGGAGGGTATACGCAAGAGCCTTCATAGTGGTCTTGTTTGTAACTGAAAAAACAGAAATCACTTAAATGTTCATCTGCTGGAAATGCATAAATGGTGACATATTCAAGAAATGGAATACCACACGGCAGGAAAATAAATCCAAGTTACATTTATTGATGACCATGAATCTCACAAGCATGCAGATATAAGTGTGCGATAGATTCTTTGGAACCATTTACATAAAGTCTAAAAACATATGACCCATATTGCTTGGGAAGTATTATATTAGTAAAATTATGAATACACACAAGAGAATAATAAGCACAGAATTCACATATGGATTGTCTCTGGATAGGAGGGGAGAAAGAACGACATCAGGGGCTGCCACTCTCTGGGCAGTCCTTCCTTCCTTCCTACTTTCTTCTTTCATACCAAGGATTGAACTCAGGGGCACTCAACCACTAAGCCACATCCCCAGCCCTGTTTTGTATTTTATTTAGAGATAGGGTCTCACTGAGTTGCTTAGCATCTTGCTAAGTTGCTGAGGCTGGCTTTGAACTCATGATCCTCCTGCCTCAGCCTCCCAAGCACTGGAATTATAGGTGAGCACCTCCACGCCCAAAAGTGTTTTATTTTTAAGCAAGGTGCTGCCCACATCGTAGCTCATGAAACCTTTCCTTGTATGAGAAATGTTTCATAACGCCTATTAAACTAACAAATAACAGCCAGGAACATTCTATCACATCATACGAGGTGGAAAGAACAGGAAATAAAATTGGATATGCGCTATACTCCCAATTTTTTAAAAACAGAACAAATCCAAAGAAAAAAACATTGGGATTTTTTTTAAAAGACCAGTATATAATACACCAAAACTGTTAGAATCTGAGGGTGATAGTTTTTATCTTCTTTATACTTAGCACTTTATTCAGTTTTCCCAAATTTTAGAGCTTGCACATATTGCTTCCTTAATGTGTGTGCTTGCTCTTGACACCAGGTAGCCTGCAGTCAGGGGACAGTTATTTAGAGTCCACCACAGGGAGCCTTTGCACTAAAGCTCAGAGGAAACTGGTCACCCCAAGCTGGGAGTCCAGCAGAGTCGAGTTCAAGTCCTCAGCTCCACCCCTTCCCAGCCGCTGAACTTCACTCAGTTTTCTTACCTGGAAAATGGTCGCAAGCATGCCTTGCCTGGTTGCACCACGGGGCCACTGCGGGAGTAGGAGATCAGGTCCAGAGAATGGCTTCCTGACCCACGGCGGCCCCTCCGCAGCAGTGACAGCAGCCGTGACCTGAGAGACCAGCACTAGCCACCCAGAAGGCAGAGCTGGGCTCCCCAGGTGCTCTGGTGTAGCAGGACAGCCAGCTCTGCCAGGGGACAATTCAATGACAGGCACCAGAACAGACATCAGTGCAGCCTAGAGCTGGGACGTGGTGACCCCTGGCTGGGGGTCATCTAAATGGAAGGGAGTGGCATTACTACACAGTGGGCTGGGGGGACTGCCTTCAAGCAACCCAAACTAGACTTCCAGAAATCGACACACACCTCAAACAACATGGGAGGGACAGGGAGAGAGGAGACGCAGCCCAGCTGTCAATCTGCTTTCCTTCTTTCTTAGTGTCACCAGGCACCGGCGAGCACAGCATCTTTCCAGGCAAACTCTCCCCATACGTGTGACAGGAAGAAGCTTGCTCACCTATTGGTCTTGCTGGGGGAATGACTGAAGCACAGCCTTGACATTCAGCATCCTCCCGGGAATCAGGACTTGTCCTGGGAGCTGGGCCTGCAGCAGGGAGCTGGGCAGACAGGGTGGGCATGTAACTCCACAAAGGAGACAATGCAGGGCAGTGGCCGGGCACAGGCCCCACGTGGCACAGCTGACAGATGCTTGTGCCCGAGGCAGGCAGGACCACAATGGGTAAGAAGCCTCCTAGGGCGGCCGGAGAGGGCTTGGTGGAGGTGTGGAGAGTCTCCAGGTGGTGAAGCATTACTGGAGGGAAGAGCAGAAAGCAGAACCGTGTGGGAATAAGGAAACTGCTGTGCCCAGGGCGCGCACACGTATAATAACTCAGTTGGTCCTCGCAGCAATCCTAAGGGGTCAAACCGTTGTCATTTCACCCACTTTACAGATGAGGAAACTGAGGCCTGGATCCATGTGAGGTTGGTTTGCACAGTAGTCAAGCCAGGCATTGAAACCCGTTGGCTCGCACTGCTTCATTGTCTCTGCGGGTTGACGGGTGCCCCAGGCAGGCCGGTTTTAAGAGCTCAGAGCTCCCTTTGGAAGCCCAATGCCCAGGCATGTGGGATGCGTGAGCCGTGGCAGGATGACCATCTGCAAAGGGGGACTTCTGGCACGATCAGATGGGTGGACTTGACTGCAGAGCAAGAAGTGCCCACAGCCTGGGTGACCATGCTCTGAGATGCTAACAAGTGATTTCCTCTGCCTCTTTCAGCTCACGGCCCCGCACTTCCCGGTGGTGGTCAAGCTGGGACACGCCCACGCTGGAATGGGAAAGGTATGTGAAGCTGGTCGCTGACAGTGGACACACCCACAGCCTCCCCATGGGATCACCTGTCCCTCTGCACCCTGGGCCTTTGTGTGACCTCAAGCGAGTTACCATCTGACCTCTCTTGGTGGAATGATTGATCATTCCAATAGCAGTGTTCGAGATGAGTCCTCCCTGCAACTCCACCTACGCAGGATACGGGAGGGTTCTCTCTGCTGAGGGAAGAGCTCCTTGCTCCCTGTGAGTAAGTGGAAATGAGGTGCAATCTTGAGCCCGCTCAGACAGGTGAGATGTGATAACCACACTCAGGAGCAGGTTAGACCAGCAGTTGGGGGTCTGCCCCCCAGGGGTGTTTGGCCATGGCTGGAAGCAATTTTAGTTGTTACAATTTGGTGGGGAGATGGGGTGCTGCTGGCCCCAGGTAGAAGCCAGGATGCAGCTAAGGCCCTGCAGAGCATGAGACAGTCCCCCCCGTGGTAAAGAATCATGCAGCCCCAAATGTCAATAGTGTCAAGGTTGAGTAACCTGGACAACACTCAACTTCCTTTGTTGAAAGTTCTGCCAGACTAGAGACCAGAGGAGGCGGTGGGGATTGTAGAGGTCAGCATGTTTAAGCTACCGTGCACCCTCAGTGTCCCTGGGTTCCATGCTTGTGAATTCAACCAAACACAAAGAAGTGTTCAGGGAAAACAAAATTGCATCTGTACTCAAGCTCCAGACTGCTTTCTTGTCATCTGTCGTTAGATAATACAGTGTAACAACCACTTACATGTCATTAAAGCCTTTTAGGTATTGTAAGTAATCTAGAGATGATTTCAAATACAGAGGAAGATGTACTTGGGTTATATGTGAATACTATGCTAATTTACATGAGGGATTTGGGCATCTGTGAATTCTGGTCTCTACGGAATTGGTCCTGGAACCAATCCTGCACAGATACCAAGGGACAATTGTATATTCCCAAAATTACAATTATTCAGGATGTTATGATCTATTTTGGTCAGATAGCTTTGAGAAATAGTATTAAAGGACCATTTTTTAGTACCAAGTTTTTAATGCCAAGCTTCTCAGAGTCATCAATTTGTTCATATACGCTGTCAAACTATGGGAAAGTATGCAAAACTCTGAGATTTATCTGACTCCAGAAACCTATAACCATTTTTTTTACTGAGATGGTTATACTTTTATTAATTTGTAAAAGCTCTTTATGTATTAAGGACATTAATCCTTTGTTATACTTGCTAACTATTTCTCTCCTTTAGAAAATGACATGCTCATTTTACTACTCAGTTTTTAACAATCTTTGGAATTGACGCTTCCTCTGCTGCAGCTTTGGAGGCAGTGTGTCATAGCAGCTAAGGGTGCTAATGTGAATCTAGGTTACAGCACTTGTTAGTTGGGAGAACTTCGATCTAAGTTGCTAGCCTCCCCCACCTTAGTTCCCTCTTAGGATGAAGATAATGGTAGTATTAACCTCATGAGCTGGTTGTGAGGATGGAGGACACAGGGACATTATGCATGGCAAGCACACAGCTCAGTGCCTGGAACAAGGGGACGCTGAATGGATATTATCCATCATCATAATTAAGAATATTTGGACCTGCTCTGAAAACCCAAAGTCCAACATGAGTCGATAGGAGAGAGGTGACTAAAGTGCATCTTACGTCAGAGACTTTATTTCCCTTGGCTCCCAGCTCTGTGTGAGTCAGATAAGTATAGGGTTGCCAAAAGTTCTCTTCGACAAATGCCAAATAACAGATGGAAATGGGCTCAACTTCATTGGTCACCAGGGAAATGCCAAATGAAACCACAGAGAGATGCCATATATAACCACCAGAAGAGCCAAAATTAAAAGAATTAATAATGCTAAGTGTTGGTGAGGACATGGGACAATTGGAACACCACACACACACACACACACACACACACACACACACACCTAGTGAAAGTATAAATTACTGCAACCCCTTTGGAAGATAGTTTAGGATTATCTTCTAAGGTGCAGTTGTGCAGGATTCTGTGAGGTATCCCCAACCTAAACACATGCATGAGTCATGTATGAACCAAAGCACTTGTTTATCATTTCCAAAACTAAACAACACGTAATGACACAAAGGGATCTTATGAACACACCATTGAGTGCAATAACTCAGAGACCAAAGAAAGCCCATCTCTGTAATTCTATTAATATAAAATTCAAAACCCAGAAAAATCACAGTGTTGACTGAGATACTATTTAAGTGATAAAACTTTTAAGAAACACAAGAAGGACTTGCGTAGCACGCACATGGCCCTGGATCCTACCCCCCACCTAGAAAGTCAGACTAGAAGTTGTCTTAGGAGCAGAGAGAGGATGGTCATTGAGATGAGGCAGAAGTGGTTGATATCCTGTTTCTTGACTTGGGTGGTAGTGACATGATGTTTGTGTTTGGTTCATTGAATTGACCTTTTCGTGGGTGCCCCTCTCCATTGTTGTTATATTTCAAAATAAGATAAAGTTTTAATAAAAATGTAATCCACTCTTAAGATGTATTCATGGAGGTACAAGATCCAGGACAAAGGGAGAGCCCTACACTGTGCTGATCAGTCCATGGTTGGAGGTTGTTCAGTTCTGGGTTGTTCCCCAATTCTGGGCATTTGAGAGGGACATGGCAAACCAGCTAATGAAGGAACGGCATCTGGCCTAGGAGGTCTAGAGACCGTCTGACCCACATCTTCAGCAATATGGAGGGTCGTCATGGGAAGACAGACTGGATTGATTCTATATTAACATCTGGTGGGCAGAATAGGAAAAGTCATGGAATGTCGGTCAAGTTGAAGCGCAACTTCATAACAATCAAAGGCAAACTCAGTGGCATACACAGGCCCTCCAGGGGGGAGGTTCTCATCACTTGTCAACCAGGGCAAAGGTGAACGTTTATTGGAGAGGCAGGAACTATATGAGTTTCTCAATCTGAGATGTTCGAACCCCTAAAATAGAGACAAACCTGTGTGCATGTGCACTTGTGGATGTGACATGAATGTTTTGCTGGGAAATATCCAGGCCTTCTGTCAGCTTCTTACAGTGGCCTATGACCCACCCAACTAAGACACCTTGGCGACCCCGGTTATCTTCCAATGATGAGATTCTGAGGTTTCAAATAATCATATG
Organism: Glaucomys volans; assembly: GCA_020662805.1. NCBI lineage: Eukaryota > Metazoa > Chordata > Mammalia > Rodentia > Sciuridae > Glaucomys > Glaucomys volans. The sequence goes on from JAJEJO010002136.1 coordinate 324,447, forward strand.
ATCAGTCCATTGAAAGGAATGACATCATGTGAAGTTACCACCACAGGATTAGAAATCAAGTTCAAGGCCAACTGCCAGTACAGTGTGGGGCAAAATTTATAGAGTCCAGAGTCAGGGTTTCTGGTTTGAATCTGGAGTTGCTGTTTACTAGTTGTGGGTTCTTTGACCTCAATTTCCTCTAATATGGGGACAATAACGTCCCTCCTGGGGCTGATGATGACAGAATGCATTGATCCAGGCTCAGGAAGGTGTCTGGCAAACACTGAGTGAATGGAACTTCAAAAGCCCACTGCAGATATAAACTGTTATTTTGATAACTTAACAATTTATCTCAGCTGAGATCAGCAGTTGCTCATAATAAACAAAAAAGGGCAGGGAATTTAATTAAGTTCTGAGTGAATTCTTAAAGAAAATATCTTTCCATCCCGGGAGAGGCCCAGATAACAGGCTAACCCCGCCCTGGGAGCTCATGATGCTTACTTCATAGGTTCCGGCTGTCAGGGCTGGAGTCCCGGCACCTCAGTCAGGATGAGGACCTGGGACCAGAAAGGGGAGGGGCCTTGCCCAGGGCCACGCATTGAGAAGCATCCCAAAAACAGAACAGGAAGGGAAAGAAGCCCTTTTGGAGTACCTGGCCCCAATCCATACTTTGGAGACAAAAGCAGTAATAATAATAATTATTATTATATTAATATAATAATAATATTAATT
>JAJEJO010002136.1:330915-373244 GCA_020662805.1 Glaucomys volans
ATTTCTTCTTTTTTTTTTTTTTTTTTTTTTTGTGGTGCTGGGGATTGAACCCAGGGCCTTGTGCTTGCAAGGCAGGCACTCTACCCACTGAGCCATATCCCCAGCCTGTGCTCTGCATTTCAAACAAGCTCCCAGGTGAGGCTGATGCTGCTCATTCATGATCCAGGTCAGAGGTCAGCAGAGGTGTTTAGCACAGAGCAGGTGGTGAATACTTAGGCTTGTGACCTCTGCACAGCTGCTCAGTCTGCCCTGCAGTAGAGAGCGACCTTGGGCGACCTGCGAAGGATGAAGTGGCTGTGTTCCAACAGAACTTCATGCACGCTGAAATTTCAGTTTCGTGTCACGCCTGCCCGTCATGGAATATCAGTCTTTCCATTTATTTTCCATTATTTAAAAATGTAAGAACCATTCTTCAACCGTGGGCTGCACAAGAAGAGGTGGCAGACTGGCTTTGGCCCCTGGGGGGTCGTTTGCACACCCAGCCCAAGGTCATCTTCAACTCGGCCTGGTCCCCTTCCCTCCCAGCTAGATTGGGAGCTAGACTGGTGACCCGGTGGGTTGTAAGCTGCACCCGCCACTCCCTCCCCACCAGGCCAGGGCCCTGGGCGGGCAAGCTGTCCTTGCAGAGTGAGCAGGAGTGGGGAGGCGGAACTGTCGCCCCCCCAGGCTGACACCTGCCTGGAGCGTCCCTTCCCTTGCACTCAATCTCACAGTCACACTGTCACTCCATGACCCTGGAGCTCAGTAACACAGCAGGAGATTTGATTTATTAAAGGAAAGAAGCAGTCACCTGATAAGCAGGATAATTAGACGGTCCCCAGAAAGTCCATCAAACCCCCCTGCTTCCACTGCCTTCCACCACCTCTTCCAGCCTTGGCTGCCCATGACAGGCAGCCAGGGCTGAGCACATCCTCTGGGCCTGGTCTCCCGGCCTTCAGAAGCCTTGGGGAGGGCAGAGCTTCTGAGAATTCGAGACCAGTGGCTCATATTAGTCTGAGTGTTGGAGTCCTCCCTAAGTTCCTCAGCTGGACTCCTGTCCTGGGTGTGATAAAGCTGAGAGGCGGGGCCTTTGGGAAGTAGTGAGGTCATGAGGACTCCACCCTGGTTAATGGGGTTGGTGCCCTGAGAGAGGTCTAGGGAGCTCCCTGTCCCTTCCACAATGGGAGGACGCAGGGGTGGGCACATCTGTGACACCCTCACCTGACATTGAATCTGGTAAACTTGATCTCGGACTTCCTGACCTCCAGAACTGTGAGCAGTAAGTACCTGTGTTTATAAACCACATGGTGGAAGGTGCTTTGCTAGAACAGCCCAGACGGACTGAGGCATGGCTCTGGGGTTCATTCAATAAATATTGGGGGCTTTGGTACCCAGCTATTTTAAGTTGGGAAGTCAATAAATGTTCACTGAATATTTTGGCAAATATTTTATGAACATTTGTGATGTTCCTAATGAAGGACTTTCAAATGATATTATGAATGACATAACAAATAACATTGCATAACATTTGTCATACAAGCCCTAGATGTGGGGTGGAAGGAAATGTGGCTCCCAGTAGGGAATTCACTCACACAAGGCCGAAATACGCCTAGCACACACTCTATAGCAGGGCCCAGCAAACTCCCACCCACAGGCCAAATCCAGCCACCCCCAAACACACACACACCTGGTTTTGCTAATAAAGTTTTATTGCAACACGGCCCTGCTCATTTGCACACATATTGTTGATGGCTGCTATTACACTATGCTGTCAGACTTGAATAGTTTTCATGAACTGCAAAGCCCAAAATATTTACTGTTGGACTCTCTAGAAAGTTTGCCAATCCCTTGCCTAACAGAGTGATTTTCCAGAACTGTGGAGCAACCTCAATGAGCAAGCCGGCTTGCCCTGCCACTCAACCCCCAGACACCGTAGAGAGAGAGAAGCTTCACAGACTCAGAGTGGCCTCTCCTGTGTGCACGACATTCTGACTTCACCCATTTCCAGTGTATTTCATTCTTTGAAATGTTACTTTTGACCCATTCAATTGATTGACCCACTTCAAACCCACATGTGGAAAAATCCCAGTTTACTGGAAAGCAAATCATGTTCGTCAGTTCATTTGTTCATTTATCGATTGCTCCCTACGTGTCGGGCACCCATTCTAAGTGCTGGAGATGCAATTGCCAACACAGCCAAGTTCCTGTCCCCACAGGGCTCACATTCAGGGGAAGAGGCAGGGGGTTAAAGAATGAACCAACAGATCTGCTTCATGTCAGGTGACAAGAAGGGCCCTGAAGAAGAGCAATGCCTGGGGAGAGAGGAAGTGGAGGGAGCGTGATGGGGGTGGGACCTGGAAAGAACAAGCCATGCAGGTGTGGAGAAAGGTGGCAGAGAGGAGTCCAGCAGACAGGGACCCTGAGGCTGGAGCCTTCTCCTCGAGCTCAAGGGACGGGAGGGGCAGGAGGCCAGGGGGCTATAGTGAGCGTTTGACGTAGGAAAGGGCAGGAAATAAGCCCTGAGACCACGTGAAGACAGGTGGTGGCAAAGATCAGGCAGACCCTGTGCCCCAGTCAAAGAAAATGAAATAAGGAGGCTCAGGTAAAGCTGAGCCTCAATGGAGGACAAATTGCCATTGATTGATCCGTTTATCCATAAAGCAGGTGAGTGTGGACAGAGGCACTGTGCTAAGGCACATGGTCATGACATTCGGACCTGGAGGCACGGTGCCTCCCTGGGGCGGGACAGCAGCCTTGGGAGCAAATTCAGATTGGATCCCTGGGAGCCCAGGAGCTTTGGATTTCAGATTTATTCCCATTTTGGAATATTTGCATGTAAGTCATGAGCTATCTGGGGAATGAGACCCAAGTCTAAATGCACAATTCATCTGCTTCATATATACCTTACGCACACAATGCTTACAGTGTGAAGGTAATTTTTTACAATATTTTTAGTGCACCTGAATTTGACCGTGACCCATCCCATGAGGGCAGGTATAGAATTCCCACTTGTGGCAGCAAGTCAGACTCAGAGAGCTTCAGATTTTGCACCATTCCAGATTTTCAGACTAGGGATGCTCCCTGTGTATTTGCATATTTATAATGAAATATCTTGGAGATGGGACTCAAGTCTAAACGTAAACTTCATTTGTGTGTAGTGCACTCCATAGACACGCAGCCTAAAGGTGATTTCATATAATATTTTTAATAATTTTGTGCATGAAACAGAGTTTCATGGTATGGAATTTTGGAGAGTCCCATAAGTGCTCAAAAAGTTTCTCATTTGCAGGATTTTGGATTTCAGATTTTAAAATTATGGATGCTCAACCTATAATTAAATCCTCGTGGAAGGGATTTATCAAGGGAAGTGGGAACACCTTGGAAGGGTTCTAGGGAAGTCCTCCATAAGGGGGACATATCTCTGTGTCCCCAGAGATGAGATATAAATGCAGACAGATAACAGAGGTGATGAGCCTTCAAGCTGCAGGGCCTGTGTGCAAAGGTGTAAAGGCCCAGGGCAACGCCCAGAGCTGCTGGGCAGGATGGAAACGGTGATTCTTAACCAAGCACCCAGGGGGCTTTAAAACTATGTCCCTATCTGAGGCCCGCCCCCTGACACACTGATGTGGCCAGAGCAGGCCCCAACACTGTCACCTTTTATCCCCGAGAGGCTAATGCCAAGCCAGGGCTGAGCTCCAGGTGACGCTGAGACCAGGTGGAGCAGGGGAGGGCAGGGCCAGTGAAGAGAGGCTGCTGGTGGGTCCAAGCAAAGAATGGAACCGGGTGGGTCCACAAGGAAGAAGAGGCACGCGGGGTGACAACGGAGGAGAGGAGCGGAGAGGGGAGGAGGAGAGCAAGAGTGCAGGACCCACAAGGAGGAAACCACAGCAGTCAGAGAAGAGAGGGCAAGGGTGTGACTCCAGGCAGGGACCGAAGGAGTGAGCCCCAAGATGATGGTACAGCTAAGTGACACGGGAAAAGCAGCACTGAACGAACTTGGGGGCTGACTGGATGCCAGGCAGGTGAAGAGATCAAGACTATGACCATCCATGACGAAAGCATGAAATCAAGAACAAGAGGCTTCCCAGCAGCTTGGGAGGCTGAGGCAGGAGGATCCATAGTTTGAAGCCAGCCTCAGCAACTTAGCAAGGCCCTAAGCTACTCAGAGAGACCCTGTCTCTAGATAAAATATAAAAAAGGGCAGGAGGTGTGTCTCAGTGGTTCATTGCCCCTGGGTTCAATCCTGGTACCAAAAAAATAAAAAAGAACAAGAGACAGGGAGGCACATCCCTGTAATCCAGCGCTCAAGAGGCTGTGGCAGGAGGATTGCAATCTCAAGGCCAGCTTCAGCAACTTAGGCCCTCAGCAACTTAACAAGAACTTTCACTTCATTTTTTAATTTAAGTTGATCTGTCAATTCACCTTTGTTCTGCTCTGGAGAGAAACCGTGTTGGGTTTTGCTTGCGTAAAGGAGGGGGCTTTGTTGTTGTGATATAGCGCCTCTCACCTGATCCAATGCCAAATAAATAAAACTCCTACTCATTTCCACCCCTTCCCATCTCTGCCTGCCCAGAATCATCTTAGCAGAGCCTCTTGGGCTCTCTCTCGCTCTCTCTCCTCTATCTCTCTCTGAGAGCAACTAAGAATGCTCTGAAGGCGAGCCCTGTGAACACAGAACCCACTTAACGAGTCCACAGCCAGCCACGGCTCCCTGGGCGGGCGTGGGAGCAAACTGTTTAAAGTCATGGCCAGAAAACCCCTCAGCAAAAAGCATCATACAGAACATCTCTAGTTCATGACTCAGGATCAAGTGGTGGCTGCCGGCGAACTCAGAACTGGGCCAGCATCCTCCAGAGGACCCCATCCTCAGACCCGGCCCCCCCCGTGTGACGTGTCTGCCACGGTCCTGCTCCTCTTGCTACCTCCATGTGAAGGCTCACTCCGCCTGGTCCTGCTCATGACTCACAAGTCAGGGTTCAGAAGGACTCCCAAAGGCATAGAGAACGGGAAAAATGATTTATAATATATCAACTATATACATCTTTGATGTGCTGGTGTGTTGGTCAGGTTTCCATGGCTGTGATCAAAAGTCCTGACTAGAACAACTCAGAGGAGGAAAAGTTTATTTTGGGCTCATGGTTTCAGACGTCTCAGTCATTGGTCAAAGGACTCCATTGCTCTGGGCCTGGGATGAGCAGCAGCACATCATGGCAGAAGGGTGTGGCAGAAGGAAGCATCTCAGCTCATAGCAGCCAGGAAGGGGAGAGAGAGAGAGAGAGAGAGAGAGAGAGAGAGAGAGAGAGAGAGACAGAGAGAGAGTCCAGGGTGGGGGCTCGTGAACACAAAGAACCAGGGACATGATATAATCCCCAAAGACACACCAGACTGACCTACTTCCTGCAGTCGCACCCCACCTGTCCGCAGTTACCATCCAGTAGTCCATTCAAATCATTAATCCATCAAATGGATTAATCCACTGGTGAGGTTACAGCTTTTTTAATACAATCCTTTCTTCTCTGAACATTCCTGCATCAACACATGAGTTTTTTGGGGGGACACCTCATATCCACACCACAACAACTAGGTTAAATAAAATAAACTATGAAAATTAATCTCACCTGTTTCTTTTCATACTTTTAGTGTGACTACCAGAAAACATGAATTTTCTAAAATTCTTAATCATAACTTAAAGTTTATTATTTCTAATTTGTAGCTAAAGCTCTCATAGACTTTGAATCACAGCTCTGCCATTTGCCAGCTGAGTGGCCTTGGGAAAGTTCCTTAGAACAGTGTCCAGCAGATGGCAAAACCCTCCAGACGTTGGCCATGGGTACAAAGGCACCTTGCTTTACGGCTGGGAGTGCAGAAGCCAGACAGCCCAATAGGCGTCCTTCTCCTTTGTGCCCCAACTGTGTGACCTGGAAGAAGGTCAGCCCTCCCTGGGCCTCAGTTTCCTCATCTGCACCAGTGCAGGGCTCGCAGTAGAGAAGAGTCTCAGACATGGCGGGCATGCAGTAAGCACTCAGTAATAGGTGGTTCTACGTTTGACTTCCATTTGGGGTGCTCACCTCAAAATTATAAGTTAAAGGTCTTCCCTGGCCTTGTTTTCCAATTCTAGAATCAGGTAACACTTCATTTCACAAAATAGAATAAGTGTTCCAATGAGACAATCAGAGGAAATCTTTTTTATATATAGACAGAAAGGAACTGGAGAAAAGAGAAACAAAAACAGAGTAGATTGGTTATTTCAGAGTTACCTTCCCTGTAAGGCAGGGACAGGAAGACAGAACAACAGGAACGTGACTGATTTGTATCAGGTTACTTCGGGTTACATGTTTTGTGTGAGGATTGAGGAAGAGGGAACTTCATTATGAGGACTGAAATGGACCCATTTGGGAAATTTGGTGATTCTCTTGTGATCCTGATTGTTCAAAAGTGAAGCTAACAGCTTAGTTTCAGTTTGGAGACTGGAATTTGAGCATGGGAGACTCCATTTTAATGTTTAGCCTGGTCTGTGGGGCCCCGTGGAGGAGCTTAGTCCAAAGGTCAGCAGTCGCCCCTCAGGGATCTCTCTGCTTCTGCTGAGCCCTCCCACCCATCCAGAGTGGCTACTGCAATGAGGGTCCCCAAACTCAGAACTGGTTACAACACTCCTCTGCTTAAACCCTGGCAGTGACTCCTTGCCCTCCACAGTGAACCCTGTGGACACAAAGGTCCACCTAGTCCATCAGTCCTCCGAGGTCCTCTGAGCCGCCTCCTCACTCACACCAAGCGTCTGACCATTCCATGCTTCTCTGCCTCCTCCCTTCAGTTTTATCTTCCGTGAGTACCCTACACCTGTGTCCACCTCACTGACCCCAGACTCAGTTTCCTGAACTTCTCCCCAGGCCTCAGTTGACATGTCCACCCGACGCACACTTCACACCCACATTGTGTCAGTGCAGAATCCCGGGGCCCATCTGTGACACACCGGCGCACTAGTGACCTGTCTCACTCCTCTTACGCACTGTGAGCCTCTTAGGAGTAATGATGAAGAATTTATTAAGCACATACTATGTTCCAGGCACTGCGCTGAGGACTTTGCATGGGTTAATTTACTAATCCCCTTACCTCTGATGCCTCTAAGGTGGATTTTAAAAACTGCTCCGCAGTTGAAGGAGCGGGAACGTGACCCTGCCGTAATCCACTCCTGTATTTGATGAGTCAGAGTCCAAAGCCAGGGATCTGGCCTCAGATGCCACACTCTTAACCTCAGTTTTCTTTTCGTTGTTGTGGGTTTTCTTGGCCGTGCTGGGAATCAGACCTGGGGCCTTGCACACGTTCTTCCTCGGACTCCGCTAACCTCTATCTGCAGCCTCGATTTCCTTTTATAACTTAAATTCCTGTGCTGGATTCGGTCTGAGTCTAGCAGTTCAGAGGGACACCTGCTCACCCAAGGTCCCCAGCATGCTCTGTTCCTCATTGGGGTGGGTCATGGGTCCTGCCTGAGAAAGCCCAAGCTGACCCCCAATGGTGGGAGGGAGGGAACACGAGCAGCCCTCGGGCCTACCTGGCCCCGAGCAATGAAATGTGCACGTGGAGATGAAATCACAGCCGGGCTTGGTCAGCGTTGCTTGGCATTGTTGATTTGTATTGCAAACAACCTGGAACCCCATCTGGAGAGGGGTGCCCCCTCTGTATTCTCCTCTTGAGCAGAAGGAAGGAATATGGGTAGCTCTAATGAAGCTCTGCAGAGCTGGTCAAGTCCACTATCCAGTGTGGGGCACTCTGCATAAGTGATCAGATGGAGGGGCTGCTGAACGAGACCTGGCCCATGGCAGGCACAGAGGACCGCACAGCTGAGTGGCACCGGTCCTAGTGAACCTAGATGGTGCCTTGCCCAAAAGTGCAACTCTCAGACCCCACAGGGAAGACAACAGGGTCTCCTGGAGCAAGGAACAAGCAGACTTCATGAGTCCCTCAAAGAGTGTTCTGGCTCCTCAGCCTGACAAAGCCAGGCAGCCATGCAGGGCGGAGGGAAGGGCAGGAGGCAAGTTCCAGAGGGGCTAGAGAAGCTTCAGCAACTCTCAGAGAACCTTCCAGAAAGGTGCCTTGCATCATCACGTGTTGTCTCTTAGGAGGAACCACTGAATGGAGGGACAGGCAAGGGAGCTGCCTCTTGGACAGAGCTGGGCCCTTCTCTGTCAGATAAGGAAGAGTAGAGGAAGCTTGAAAGGACACTTACGCACCGTGTGCTCCACCTCGCTCCAGCAAGGTGCTCTTCCAGGGGCCAGCCATGATGGTTCTTCCAGTGGCCAGCCATGATGGTTCTTCCAGTGGCCGGCCATGATGGTTCTTCCAATGACCGGCCATGATGGTTCTTCCAGTGACCAGCCACGATGGCTCTTCCAGTGACCAGCCATGATGGCTCTTCCAGTGACCAGCCATGATGGTTCTTCCAGTGACCAGCCACGATGGCTCTTCCAGTGACCAGCCATGATGGTTCTTCCAGTGACCAGCCACGATGGCTCTTCCAGGGGCGAGCCACGATGCGGGCTGTCGGTGGGAGTGTCATCAGGGGAAGAAATTGGAAAAGTCAAACAGACCATTTAGTACAAATTAAGACCCTGAAGACCCCGACTTGGGTGTTTGCAGGTGAGCTTCTCCATACCTGTCCCCAGAGTGAGACAGACCTGCCCGTCAAACGGCATCGACGGGCCTCCACCAGCCTCCCCACGTGGGAGCCTGTCCACGTGGAATAACAGCTCTGCTTTAAAGGAAATAAGAAAAGAGTTCATCCCGAGCCACATACGAGTGACCATGGCCCAGGAACATGGTGGATTCTAGTTACTCTGAATGACAGGTTCCACTGTGGAAGAGGTTCCATGAGCTTTTATAGCCACAGAATGAAAATCAGAAATCAGACATTCAAAACACCTTGGTGGGAGCTTTTGGTGGTTGGGCTACTGCTGGTCTTTCCCGTGGGCATCAGGGGGGCACCCCTGGGTCAGGGAGGCTGGAGGGCTGCCCAGCTTAGCAGCACATCCTGAGAGGCTTACCTAGCCGTCATGAGAATGGTAGGTCAGATCCAAAGGTTAATGGCAAAGGACTACCTTTCCGAAGTCCTAGGATAGCCCAAGGGAATCACAGGCCTCTGCCCGCGACATTCCATTCCTCACCATCACGTGGTGTACTCCGATGGGGTCAGTGGACATGATCTTTAACGCAGATGTGACTTTGTCAAAGAACTTCAGCGTCACAGGTCTGACCTCTGGAAACCTAGCATTGGAGAGCAGAGCAGATGGCGTGCTCTCTGTGGGAAAGACAGATCCCAGACAGAGGAGAGGAGAAGGCTGAGCTTCACTAGCCCTGCTCCTCCTGCAAACCCTCCCATCAGAACAGATCAGTCCCTCGGGGAGGACTGAGCGTACCAGGCCAGGGCTATTCCACCCCACGGAAGGAAGCAGCAGGCCTTTGAACAGAAGAAATTCCCTGCCGTTACCTTTCCCCACCCAGGTACTCACTCGGCTGCCAGAGGAAATGGCTCTGGGCCCTCAAGTCCTCCTAGAGTGAAAAATCCTACCTCAGATCCATGCCTGAGCAAGAAGGCCTTCCCCGCAGACACCCACAGGCCAGCAAAGCCAGTCTGGGCCGCCAGGAGCCAGCAGACACACCCACCCTGGGTCGAGACTTTGGCTGCAAGTAACGGGAAATTCCATCTCCAGCCGGCTAGACATCGCCAAGGCCTGGGGACCAGGGGCTGGGTGAGGTCACAGAGGCCCCAGGCTCTTCCCATCTCTTCTCCCCTGCCCCAGGGCCAGCCTCATTCTGAACCAGTCCCTCTGTCCTATGCTGGCTGCTGGCTGCACCCTGGGCTGTGACAGTCCATCCCTGTGCATGTTCACCAGGAAGAAGAAAGACCTGGAGAAGATGTCCTTTCCTACCAGGGGAGGCCCATCCGCGAGGACCTCTAATGGTGGCCACAATGGACATTTGCTTCTCCCCAGAAACCTGCTCTTTCCCCAGCCTTTTCCATTTCTGGAGGGGAGGAAGGTGGGGAAAGGACCTGTCCTTCCAATTGCCCCAAGCCCAAAGCCAGCGTCACCCTTCCCTCCTGCATTCCCTCATTCCACACATTCCACCCATCAGCAAATCCTTCAGCACCACCTGCAAAATATTTCTAGAATCTGCTTCCCTCATTCAAGCCACTGCGTCTCTCCTGTGTTGTTGAACCACCTCTCCGAGGTCCCCTGCTCTTCAGCTGGGTTGTGCCCCCACAGCCCTCCGTGGCTGCCCAGCTGTTCCAAGGAAACTAATCCTTGGCGTGGCCCTTGGACCCTGTGACCCACCCCGCTTTCTGCCTGGCTGCCCCCCATGCTGCCCTTGGTCCACTCTGCTGCATCCAGCAGTGGTCCTCTTGCCTTCTTCAAGGACACCGACACCTCCAGCCCCTGACCTTGGGGCTTGCACCCTCTGCCTGGATCTGTGGGATTGGCCTGCCGCTCGCTCCTGCACTTCCTTCAGCTCTGTGCCCGATGCCTCCTTCGAGGGAAAACTCCCACACGCGCCACATGAAGCAGCCCACCGTCCCCTGGAACCCCCATTCCCAACGGCCTGATTCATTCTGCCCTAACACCGTCCCACCTAATATGCCGTATCTCCATTCGCTGTCTTCCCACCCAACCCCGCCACTCTATCCCTGCTACCTACGGCGGTGCTGGGCTCGTAGCTGGGGCTCGGTAACACCGGTCAAGTGAGTGACTGGGCTTTAGAGTCCAAGAGATCTCAGGTGAATCTCAGCTCTTCCAAATGCAGGTCCCACAGCCAATTACAGAATTCTGGGTGTTAGGGTTTGGATATGAGGTGTCCCCTGAAAAGCTCAGGTGTTCAGCAATCAAAGAATGTTCAGAGGTGAAATGATTAGATGAGAGCTATAATCTCATCGGTGGATTAATCCATCTGATGGATTAATAATTTAAATGGACTATGACTGTAAGCAGGTGGAGTGTGGCTGGAGGAAGTAGGTCAGTGGGGTGTGTTATTGGGGATTATATCTTGCCCCTGGCTCCCTGTGTGCTCCCTCTCTCTCTCTCTCTCTCTCTCTCTCTCTCTCTCTCTCTCTCAATCCCCCTGCCTCCTGGCTGCCATGAGCTGAGCAGCTCTCCTCGCCACGTCCTTCCCCTACGATGTTCTGCCACACTCAGGCCCAGTGCAACGGAGTCAGCCGACCATTGACTGAGACCTCTGAAACCATGAGCCCAAAATAAACTTTTCCTCCTCTGAGTCGTTCTATTCAGGTCTTTTGGTCACAACCATGGAAACCAAACTAACATACTGGGCCCCAGTTTTTTGCATCTCTGAAAGGGAAAATCTCAGTCCTTACCTCACAGGATCGTGATGAAGACTGAATGAATGACCACACAGCTGGTAGAAGAGCACCTGGCACACAGAAAGCTCTCATTAAAAGCGGCTGTCGTCGCCCCTCAGTGTTGTTATTGCGATCATCATCGCTGTTATTATTTATTTGCAGGCTGAGTCACATGGTCCCAGCCCAGTACCCCACCCCAGGCTCCCCAGCCAGAGGTGGAGTGAGTGATTCAGGTGGTGGTGGCCTGCCCTGTGACTCAGTCACGCTGGGGTCCCCTGGCACAGGCCACCTGAGCCAAGGGGCCCTGGGGTTGAATCATCGGGACCACGATTCCAGCTGGGGGATACCTTGGCCACGGAGTTCGGCTGGAAGCTTTGCCCTTCTGGGTCCCTCCAGGAAGAGACTGGGCACCTGCCTTGCTCAGGAGCAGCAGTTTGCCCGCTCAGATCCATCTGTCAGTAGAGCTTACCGGAGAGCCAGGGAGGGGTAAGTGGGAAAGGGGAAAAGGGAGGTAGAAAAGAGAAATGGTGCCTGACTCCTCTGCCCTCAAACAAGGGCAGAATCCAGGGCAGACCCTGGAGTTCTGGATTCAAGTTCCCATTCCTCCACTTCCTAGCTGGATGACCTTGGACGAGTTCTTTACTTCTCTGAACCTTGAGCCCAAAATAAACTTTTCCTCCTCTGAGTTGTTCTATTCAGGTCTTTTGGTCACAAAAGATGGTGTCCTTGAGAAGGACACCATCTCCCTCTCAAGGTTATAGGGAGGACTTACTGAGTGGGCTGTCTTCAAGTCCCAAACCCTTCAGGAAGCCTCCTTGGATCCACCCAACAAGATCTCTGAGCTTTAGGTGGCACTTGTAAAAGGAGAGAAGGAATCCTTCCTCTCAATTTTCCTGACTCCTGCTCCCCCAGGAAGGCAGGAACCAATTGAGTCCTTCTCTCCTCCACTCCTTCAGCACTGTTTATTGAGCACCTACTACATGCCAGGCACTGTACTAAGCCCTGGGTATAGAAAACATGATTCAGTAGGAGATACTGATGATACATGAGTTGCAAATAAATGCACAATTACGATCTCTACTTAGCACTGGGCAGGAAAATAGGTTTTTAAATGAGAGAAAGACGCTGTTCCAGTATCAGAGGAAACTTCTGAGGTGGTGACATTCAAGCAAATGATGAAAAATGAGAATGAGCAAGAGCCAGCCGTGCACTAAAGTCAGAGGGATGAACTTTCCGGGCAGAGCCCAGTCTACACAAAGCCCAAAGGCAGGAAAGAGCTGGGGTTGTTTAGGGTGTGCCAGGAAAACAACATGCCTGAGTGTCTCGCTGGCGGCCAGGCTGAACACGGGACGGGGCCCACAAGGGGCCTACCTCCTCATTTCCCTCCCCTCGGCCATCGCAGCCCAGTGTCTCCTGTTCCCACTGTCCACAAACGATTGCCTCATCATTTTTTTCTGGTTTTATAGTTGTTGACAAAGACAGGGCCTGTCTGGGTCCATGGTGGCCAGAAGCCCCCAGGGCTGTTTTTGAAGATTAGATGAGATACTACATGTAAACTACCTAGTACAACTCCTGGCACGTAGTCAGTGCTTGATTTTTAAAAAATAGGTAAGGTATTTTGAAAGAATGAGTGTGAAAATTCTGAGATGAGAGACCCCACCAGCATTCGCTGTGAAGAGTTATTTCACAACTTTTGGTGGCTCATTCGTTTGTTGAACCCGGGGCGCCGGGCACCCTAGGCCACACTCTATCATTGAGTTGCACCCCTAGACATTTCTTTTCTTCAAAACAAGGTATGAATTTATCAACACAGGATAAGAGAGTAAATTCCTCATAAGCACCTGGGTCTAACTTAGACCCAGACTGATCCAGAGGACTGATCCTGCAGGGTCCGTCTCATCAGTCACTGCCCACGGGACCCTGGGAAGCTGTCAGAGTGCCCAGGCACAGGCTCGAGGCCCGGCTTCTTCTCCAGCATGTGGAAAGAGAGAGGCAGAGCCCTTGGCTGCCCAGCACCATCGGCACACAGAACTCAGGGACACTGACCTCCCAGAGGTGTCTGTGTCAGAGCGATTTGGTCTCTTCAGTCATTGCAGAGAAAGTTGAGATGGATCTGTCACCTCACCTGGGAAGCTTCCCCGCCGCGGGGATCAGGGTCCTTCTGCAGCCCACCCCCCGCGGGTTCGACTCCAAATCATTTCCCAGGAAGGATCTGGGGCCCATTGCCTGAGCTCATCTCAATGGGGAGATGGGTCACAGCATCCTGAGCTGGCCTTGGTCCTTGGCTGTTCATGCCCTACTGAATTGTCCCTTGGGGTGTCTCCCATGGACTGTGATCTCCATGGCAGGACTATGTCTCAACTACCTTTTTCCTGCATCCCTTGGATGACACTTTCTTTTCTCATGTGTTTAAAGACAAGTCTAAATGGCGAGTTCACCCCCACTAACTGACCTGCCTGGTTCATGCTGAAGAACAGGGTCCGGATGCCTCCATCCTGAAGAGTGTTCCTACCGTCCTGAAGGTGTAACGTCCTTCCAATTTTCTTAAAGTGCAGACTGGTTTAGTGTGGACTTGATTATGGGATGTTCCCACCACTGGTTTCTCGAACTTACGTGTTCCATGAAGAACAGATAAGCTTGTTCACCAGGAGCCTTCCACCAGCACTTCCGGATGAGAATCCCAAAAGAAATTAATAGCACTAGGCTCACAGTCCCAGACTCTGTGTCAAGACAATCTGGAGCACTGTCATTCACAGGAGCACCACAATATATTTTAAATTTTCAAGGGAAGCACAGTGATTCTTGTCATCTATCAGACACCGGGCAGATGACCAGCCAAAGGAGTTCAGAGTGCACAGATTAGATCACATCCCATTCACTCACCATCTTGGGTAAGCCAGGTTTTCTGGAGGTGGCTGTGCAATAGGAAATGAGGGTGAAGGTGGCCAGCGGTTTAAAAATTTGTGCAGTGCCCAACAAGCACGCACACACCATTAATAATTATAGTCACTTGAAAATGAAACAATATTAGGTACATGGTTTATTTTAAACAATTACATAAACACTTAGGTTGGTTAGTTCTTACTACTTAATATATGAAATTGTGAAATCATTTGGTATTTCTTTTGTCCTAGGAACACTGTGAAAAAATTCCTGAGTGGGGGGGCTTGCGCTGGCCAAGTTTGAGAACCACTGCCTTGAAGGCTTTTTGCACGCAGTGAGGCTGAGCTCAGGAATCGATGCACAGCTAAATCGTGCACCGGGCCTGACGTTGTATACGGGGTCCCGCCTTGTGAGTCTAGGAGCTGCAAGACTGGTTAAAATTTCACTAGGGGTAGACAGGGTGAGCCCCTCCTTCTTTCCCCAGCTAACTAGTTTCTTAATGAGCTGATAGCACTTTGGAATGTGCTGGAAGCCTGCCTTCCTGTTATAAAAACAGAAAAACAAGTGTGCGTTTATGTGCCTGGGATGTGGTTTTATTATCTTGAACTAGGAGTGGCCTGAATATCCAGCTGGCTCTGACAGTTATGTTTTGCCAGAAAGAAAGACCAGAGAGTGCCGTTGGAGCCTACGGTTATTATTTTTGGTAGACATCCTCCCGTCTTTGAGCTAATTTGTCAATACCCTGGGTCAGGAACTATCTCATGTAGTTATCTTTATAGAAATAAAAAAAAAACAAGTGTGTCTCAGCGTCATAACCAGGAAGGAGCCCGCTTCAAGCTGGGCCTTCTATGGAGACTTGATCGAGGCGGATTTGGCCGGGGTGAGCTGGTCACACTTGCCTCAAATGTTCTCTAGGAGATTGGAACTGGGCAGGGAGGTTCAGCTGTGCTCATCCATCTCTGGAGGGGTTGATTCCAAACCATTTTCTGGGAAAGATCTGGGCCCCATTCCCTGAGTTCATCCCGAAGGGAAGTTGGACCATCCCCCTTCACCCAAAAATCCTGATGTGTCCTCGATTTCCACGAGATGTTAAGTCTTGGTTCTCTGGTAAGGTTTGTGACTCTATTTCAGCATCAGCCACAGGGCCATTGCACATCTGCCTAGGCTCCTCTTCCCCCGTAATTCTCATGACTGGCCCCTTCATGCATCTTGTCAGCAAATTTTATTGAGTACCTACTGTGTGCCAAGTCCTATGCTGGGCATAATGGTATAAGAAGGAAGAAGAATAAAGAGGTACTTGAAGCCAGGTGCCCTTTCAGACCATTTATGTATAGGACCTCATTTAATGTTCAACTAAAATCTGATATTCAACAACGATCCAATGATTTATTTACATTTTGTTGATGAGGAAAGAGACACAGAGAGGTTAAGTAACTTCCTCAAGGTCATGCAGCACAGACAGAGCTGGGATTTGAGCTTGCTTTCTTAAATGCTGTCCTATGGCCTTCCTAGCAAGACAGTCCAGGTCCCTGGTCTTAGGGGCTTGCATTCAGTAGAGGAGAAAGACAGTGTTATCAGTCTGTTTTCGCTTTTGATAACAAAATATCTGACAGGCTGGGTTATTTGTAAAGAAAGCTCATGGTTCTGGAAGTCCAAGTCCATGGCACTGGCCTCTGCTGGGCTCTTATGGGAGCCCTACGGCCAGAGAGCAGGGAGCTCCCACTTCTTCTCTTTCATATCAACCCTCCCAACAACTAGCCAGGCTCCCACGGGAGCTGCCACTTGTTAATGCCAGCACTTTGAAGACTGAGGTTCCAGCACTTGAGCCTTTGGAGACACACTCAAACCACATCTCCAGTAACAGACAAAAGATTTCAATAGTCCAAGGTGATAAGGAAATTCAGTCGCCAGGGGCATTCAGTGGAGACTCCTGGAGCTGGCGGGGAGGAGGAGAGTCTGAGCCCCAGCTGGAAAAACCCACAGAGGGCCCATCTGGGCTGCGACCTGAAGGAGCCCGGCATGGGAAGGTGTTAGGGAAGATGTCTCCAAGCAGGGGCAAGCGCACAGGCACAGAGGCTGGGGTGGGTTGGGCTGAGCCATGGAGGGAAAGTTGGAAGGAAGCCAGGATTCTGGTCACATGGCCTGGGCTGCACACCAGCCCTGCCTGCAGACCGGCCAGGCACACGGATGCCTCGGCCAGCTCGAGCCCCAGGAGGCCTGCCTGACCTTGACCTGAACAAGGGGGATTGCATAAGAAGGTGACTGCAGTGGTCCAGGGAGGGATGGTAGCTTAGACCAGGCTGGTGGCAGTGGAGGTGGCCATGTCTCTCCTGCTGCATCCCCAGGAAGGATTTGAAGTGGCTCAGAGCTGGCCTTTCTCCCTCCTCTGGTCCACAGGAAGCTCTCCTTCTGGACTTGGATAAACTGTGGGGTACAGGCTGAAGACGGCCTGGGGTTGGACACCAGCCCACCAAGCCCCACCTTGGTTTTGCTGAATGTCCCATGAAGCTCATACCAGATGGGCAAGGTGGAGAAGCAGGGGCTGGCGTAACTTGTCCCAAATTATTATCTCAAAAACCTCTGATCTCCAACAGCCTGACCTTGTCACCCCACATGGGCGAGTCCACCATTCTTAGCCATGGCCATCTCTGTCACAGCATACCTGGTGGGTGGCTTCTCTGCCTTCTTGCCAAAGTGAGGCAGGACAAGATCGTCTGTACACCCTTATATCGCTATGTTCATATAATATTTCTATTTATTTAATTTTTGGTACTGGGGATTGAACCCAGGAGACACATCCTCAGCCCTTTAAATGTTCTATTTTTGAGACTGGGTCTTGCTAAGTTGCTTAGGATCTTGCTAAGTTGTTGATGCTGGCCTTGAACTTGTGATCCTCCTGCCTCAGCCTCCCAAGGCTCTGGGATTACAGGCCTGCACCACTGCGCCCAGCTTTGTTCACAGAATATTTCTAGAAAAGGAAAGAAATTTTATCACCAGGATGCCTGGGGTTGAGAGTAAGAGCTAGAATTTTCCCAGATTCCCTTTTTACATATTGGACTCTTTTTTTGCCACACATACTATTTTTTCAACTAAAAATAAAAACTATAAAAAACGAATCAAAGTGATCATTGGATCGCATTTTATGGGAATTTTGTGAACCACTTTCTTTGAATTGTGTTTTAAGAAAAGGACGTGAGGATGTGAGGTGCCATGGTCTGAGTTACAGACTGCCCCAGATTCATTTGTCAAAGCCCCGACCCTCAGCGTGAGGGTGTTGGGAGATGGGCCCTTTGGGAGGTTCAGACGAGTTCACCAGAGTGGGACACTGGTTATGGGCTCAGTGTCCTTATAAGAAGAATCACCAGACAGCTTGCCCACTCTCTCCCTCCCCCATGTCCAGCAAGAAGGCGGCCTTCTGCAAGCCAGAGCCCCACCACGCCAGCACCCTGACCTTGGATTTCCAGCCTCTGGAGCTGTGAGAAATAGATGTCTGTGTTTAGGCCACCAGCCTGGGGCTTGGTGTGGCACGTGGAGCAGTCTGCGGTGAACCTGCACAGACGGCCTTGAGGGAAGCACCCAGCCTCTGCATGGCCCTCGGGGCTGACCCGGGTGGCCAGCCACCGTGCCCTCCCAGGAGGAGCGCGGGAGCGTACAGGTTTGGTTGCAAGCCTGGCTGTGATTCTCTTAGACACCTCGTCCCTTTTCCTCTCAGAGGACACTGACCCGAGTTGCCTATCTTCCAGTGGACACACCCGCCGCCAAACCCTGCCACGGGCCCCTTTGACCTCATTCTCAGTACAAATTTCAGTCCTCACCTCATCTTCTTCCTCCTTTGGTCCTGCTTGTCTTTGATCTTCTCTCATGGAAATGTTCCAATACACACAAAGAAAGGGAAATGACCAACGAGAGCCTCGGACCATGCACCAACCCCAGCCATCAGCCACTGAAGGCCAGCTTGGTCTTGCACACCCCCCTGCCACACACACACACTTTCTCTCACACACCAGATACCTTTCTTCATTTTTGAAAAATGAGATCTGATTCTCATAAAGTTCTCCCTTCCAAAGTATATAATTCAGCGAATGTTTAGTGTCTTCACAAGACGAACCCATCACGCTACAGCATTCCATGACATCTCTCCCACCCCGGCGGCCACTGCCTGTCCCCCTCCCACCATTCTTGCTAACCCCTCTTCTCCTTCCCATCTCCATGGATCACTGGGTGATTTTAAGGCAAACCCTAGATAGCCTGCCATATTCAGAATGTATTTCCGACACACAAAGCCTCCTTTTCTCCTTAACATAGCCTAATGCCATCATCACACCTAAAACTGTAAAGATTCTTTATTGTCACCTAATGCCTGGCCTGTGTCCAATACCTCCGTGCTGATGGCTTTGTCCTCATGACATGCAACAAGACCTGCCTAGTCACGTGGGGAGTATGACATAAGTTCCTTCCGATCTATATCAGGTCCCTGCATTTTTGGGTTTTTGGCTGTTTGGTGTGGGGGGCGGGTTGGGGGCGTCCTTTATTTACTGAGGGAGAAGACAGATCATTTTCCTGCTGCATGGTGCTCCTCTGTCACCTGCACTTGATCTGAGTCAAGTTCTGAGCTGCAGGGAGCATACTCCTGGGGGGTGGAGGAGGTGTGGGGGGGTTCTGAATCTTGCAGCATATCTGGAGGCGCAGAGCCATGTGACCAATTCTCTTTTGATGCTAAGATGGGTCTGAGTTCAGGTGTTGCCTGCCTCATCCATATTAGGAAGCACCCCGCCCGCCATTCCCAGTTGCCTCCGCATTGATCAACGGGGCCTCCATCATCACTGCACAAGGGCTTGCCAAAGACGGCACTCTGATCCTCTGCTCCTGCATTTATTGGCTGAAATTCATCAAAAAAGAGGAATATTTCTTCCCCCCCCCTTTATTGACCCATTTTCAGAATAATCAGATAGTGTCTCAGCACCCTCCAAAAGGTGACCGATGACTTTTTCTTAACAATTCTTAACAACTTGATATATTTCATTCCACTGAAGTCATCGTTCTTTCTGATATTCCAATTGTCCCATGGTGGCTAGTAAGGGCCCTTTCCAAGTGATTTATGATCTTGACAGGAGAGCTTCCCTACTTCTTCCACAGTAAAGTATTCCAAGCTCATCTTGCACATTTGCTACCTAAAACCTGGAATCGGCTGTTCCCCCAAGGAGCCTTTAATAAAAATATAGTTCTTAGAGACCACAATCGGGTACTAAATATGTTCATTGCTATTTTATTGGCCATTGCTTCCAGGCCTTTTTGATGTATGTAGGAGAAAACTCATAAATATTTTTAAGAGAAAATGCATTATAAATTCATACTGACATTTTGAATTCAAATTGTAGATAATACACATCTAACTCCATTTCTCTGATTTTCAAACTGCATGCCTTTTCATTTACACTGAAAAATTCTTGGCTCTAGGACTGGGCAGATGACCCAGGGGCGAATGCTTGCCTAGGATGCTCAAGGCCCTAGGTTCAAACCCCACCACAGATAAAAAGAAAAATCTGGGCTGGGCTCCTAATTGCATAAACATTATTACCATTATAATAATTTTTTAAATAACAGTATCATTATTATAATAATTGGATTTCTGGATAAAATTATATATTCTTAGCAGTTTTGAAAAATCCATTGGATATTTTCCACTAGGGATGAATAGGTACTGTTGTGTTGGGTTTTGTGTTTTCCTGATTGAATGAATACTTAAGGAACACGTGCCATGTGCCAAGTATCGACACAGGTATGCCTAGGTCTCCCTCTTCTTTACCCCACTCCTAAAACAAGCTGGCTCCAGACCCTTCCATATCTTAAAATCTATCAAATGACATGGTCCCCAGAATTACTCAACATATTCCAGATGTGGTTTCAGCAGCAGAGATCAGACAAGACTGTCCCTGTCTCTACGGGAACGCATCTGGCATACACTTGACTCAGGGCCTTTGCATTTTCTGTTCTTTGCCTGCTTGGCCCACGCCCTCCCTTCACTCTAACCTCTGCCCAGAGTTGTCTCTCCACAAGGGCCATCTGTGTGTGAGGTTCCTCCTCCCACCTGGCATTCCTCACTCACTTACTCTGCTTTATTTTTCTCCAGAGCATTTCTGCAACCACTTCATACCATTATCTATTTGTTTATTTGTTATCTTTCTTCCCTACCATTCCACTAGAAAATAAGTTCTGCAAGGGCTTTTAAACACTGTGTAGACCATTTTTCATCACTGTAACAAAATGCCTGAAATATTCAACTTAAAAAGAACAAAGGTTTATTTTGGCTCACAGTTCGGGAGGTTCCAGTTTGTGGTCAGTTGGTCCAGCTGCTTTGAAGCCTCTGGTGAAGCAGCACATCATGGGGGCAGGGCAGCTGCCCACCTTGTGGTGGTTAGGAAGCAAAGAGGGAAAGGAAGGGACTGGGGTCCCAATATCCCTTCAAGGGCATGCCCCCAGTGACCTAACATCCCCCCATGAGGTCCCACCTCTCAAAGGTTCCACCACTTCCCAACAGCACCACAGATCAGGGACCAAGCCATTAACACGTGGGCCTTTGGGTGACATTCCAGATCCAAACAATAGCAAGCACTTATACCAATACGCGGGGAAGTAGCTTAATTTGCTTAATGACTGAATAATTATACTTAAGTGCAATATTCCTGGTATCCACAGGATTGGGTCCATGACCCCCCACAGAAACCCAAATCTGCAGGTGCTCAAGTGTCTTAAATAAATGGTGAGGTATTTGCATACAACCTACACCCATCCTCCTGGTCCTTCAAATCACTTCCAGGTGCTCATTATACCGAGGGCAGCGTGAATGCTTGATAAGTAGTGCCAGACTGTATTTCGGGCATGATGAGAAGAGTCTTACCTGTGCAGTCTGGATGCAGTTTAGGATTCATGTCCACGTGGAGCTTTGTGCCCATTATGCCTATTAATGCAGCTGAACACCTTGGCTTTCCTAAGGTCCCTGCGGAGCTTCCCTAAGATAATGCCTCAGGTCATTTTTAAACACAGATCTGGGCACTCCAGATCTCCCTGAGTGTGGGCCTGAAGGGCTGACGCATGTGTACCCCTCTGGCAGGCAGTTCTCATGTTTATAGCTGTCCTTCCACCTTCCAGCACTGGCTGTGTCCCCTGACCTGCTAACTATCCCTTCAGCTCCATGTCATTGGTGATTTTGGGGACCCTTCCCATGGCTTACTCTGGCTGTTGGATCTTACGTGACTTCTCTGGGCTTCAGTTTCCTTATCTCTTACCTGTGATAAGAACAACTTCTTTGCAGCATTATGACTTCTTAACATTATTTTCAGTGGTGGGAGTCAAACCCAGCGCCTCACACATGCTAGGCAAGTGCTCTACCACTGAGCCACAGCCCCAGCCCCTATTATGGTTTGAAACATCAATAAATAGTTTTAACACAATTATTCATCCAGATACAAACCTTCCTCCTATGTAATCATCCAAACTCTGGACCTCTTCAGTGGTCAGTGGGGTATCCTAAGGCTTATCCAGCTCATTGCAGAAATTCTGGATATAGTAGATCTTATTTAAATAATTATAGGCTAAACAAATGGCATGGCTAAACCTCCATTTATTTGGAGGATTAGATGATGATTAGATTCGTTCATTCATTCATAATTTATCCATTCTCTAATTATTGTGCTTTTGGAAGAGGTGATAGGGACAGGAGTTGGACGCTCTGAATGTACCTTGCTTTTTAACTTTGACTTCGGAACCAAGTAAATGTAGTTATATGATTTTAAAACAAAATAGATCAAACATAGGAAAACAGTTCCTGAATATAGAAAACAAAATGAAGTGAGTCAACTTGACCATACGCCACACGGTGACTTAGTCACGGAAAATTATTCCAATTATTGGTAACAGAGTTAGTGTGTGAAACTCTGCTCTCCCAGGTCCTGGGGAGTTAACTTCCTCTCCTATTATAACCTACAAGATCCTGAGGTACCTTTGTGTGGTCCTCCCCCATGGACTTGATGACACCGGTGGAGGGTTAAAGCCATACGTTGGAACCTTTCATTCCTTCTCGGCACAATACACAGTAAAACCAGGTCATGGTTCCCTAAAGAGGAATCGGAACCTTGCTCAATATCGATCCCTGAGCCAGGTGTGGTGGCACACACCTGTAACCCCAGAGGCTCTGGAGGCTGAGGCAGGAGGATCTCGAGTTCAAAGCCAGTCTCATCAACTTAGCGAGGCCTGAAGCAACTCAGTGAGACCCTGTCTCTAATAAAATACAAAAAAGGACTGGGGATGTGGCTCAGTGGTTCAATCCCCAGTACCAAAATAACATAGGTAGAGAGAGAGGAAGGGAGCACCCTCTTGATGGAGATAATGGAGCCAACAGTGGGCAGTCCCCGAGGTCGCAGATGCCCTTCCCACCCTAGGCCCCAACCCTGAGCTGACCACCATTCAGGAGATTCTGACCTATGGTTTCTGTGACTCTCTGTGTCCACTCTCCCTCCTCACTCACCCTGGGGACAAAGCACACATGTTAGCAGCTCAGGGAGGTAAAGCAACTCAGAAAGCAGCAGGGAGCCCTGTGAACTGCTGGGTGCAGACGGGGAGGGGAGGGAGGCTGGAGAGCAGGAGGATGTGGAGGATGTGGAGGATGTGGAGGATGCAGAGGAAAGAGGCAAAGCCCAGGAGCAGCCAGGAACCAGAGGAAGAGAGGGTGAAAGGGGGGAACTGGAGAAAGCCAGAAAGAAGTGACAAAGGTCCAAGATAAAAGGAGAGGTGACAAGAAAAGAAGGAGGACTGGGAGGGAGAGAGAAGGCAGAGGACCAGGGAGGAGGAGGGATGAGGTGGGGAGGACAGGGAAGGCGAGGAAGGGGGAGGAGGAGCTGGCGGGAGGGAGGCGAAGCTGGGTCCCTGCGTCCCCCCGCGGGGGCCTGCCCTGGCTCCCCGCACACATGGGCAGTCTTGAATCACAGCTGGTTCAGAGCTTTCTGTTTTCAGGTCTCTCTGTGAACCCTTGGAGAGGTTTGCCTGCCAGGAAATAAAACGGAATGCCCAGGCTCCCTGCCAGGCCAGCGCCCCACCCTCTGACCCTGCCCACCCTGCTGGCCTGACCATCTTCCCAGAGTCCCCCCCAGGCTCCAGACCTCCTGCCCGCTTCTCCAGGGCCCCAGCTGTCCTCAGGTTCCTGAGGACACAGGACAGAAGCAGTCCCTTTGACCAGTAGCACCCAGTCCAAGCATTTACCTTACAAAACATAAACGTCCCGAAATACATTTTCCCCTTTTCTCTGAGCGTCCTTCTCTCTCCTTCCAGTCCCTTGCCCCTTCCCCAGTTATGAGAGGGTCTTCGGGCAGTCTTCTTAAATTTGTTCCAGAAACACGTTCTAGCATCTGCAATGCACCCGGCATCGGTGTTGTGACTGGGAACAAGACTCAGTCTGTCCCCAGGAAGCTCACAGTCCAATGGGTGGCAGGCTCAGTGGATCTGGGGGCAGGACTGGGTTCTGTGGAGCCCGGGCACGGCACCACTCAGGGGCCATCAACTGCCGTGACTTTCTCTCTCACATAACGGCAGAGGCAGCCCAGGGCGGTGGTTCCAAGCACCCAGGCTCCCTCCATATTGTGGATCATCCATCCCTCAGCCACCCAGCCAAAGATGGTCCCCATTCCAGCCAGAAGGGGAAGAAGCAAGTGGAAAGCTCTCCTTCCCTGGAAGTCCACACCCCTCTTCTGCTCACACCCATTGTTCAAAACGTGGTCATATGTACCAGGGAGAAGGGGAGGGACCATTTGTGCTGGATGGTCGTGGGCACCCCGATCCTGCTTGGGGGCTGTAGGAGTAGAGGAGAATGGATGTCGAAGACAACCAGGCGTCTCCAAGCAGCCTCTGTCTTAGGAAACCAAGGTGCAGAAGCAGCTCCGGTCCTCTCCAAAGCCACCCGTGACCAGGGAATTAGACAAGTTGTCCCTGAGAGCTTTCACCTTCCACCCTGGGTCCTCCGACTCCCTCCACCCGACCCCCAGGTGTTAACTGAAGATAGACAAAGCAATATAGACGGAAGAAGGTGCCAGAAAGAAAGGAGAGGACTGGGAAGGAAGAGTGAGTGGAAACCAAACCTTGAGCAGCTCACCAATCTTGGCCGCTGTGGGTGCCAAGGCAGGCGAAGGCCCAAGAACTCCTACCAGATGCACATGGAGGTCAAAGTGACCTCTGCCTACGCGCTGTCATTGGAGGGAGGGGAGTGAAGTCTGAAGAGTGAGCCTCGGTGTGCGCCATGAGGATGCGGAGGGAGCAGGAGGGACAGCGTGGGGAGTAACTGGGGGGCTGAAAGGCAGGTGGCAGATCCTCCCTCAGGCCATCCAAAGGATGAAGAATCAATGCGAAGCAAGAGGCTGATACTACATGGCAAAAACAGAGTGGCTGCTTCAACCAGGACCAAAGCCACAGCGGCTGGACAAACCAAAGCTGATTTCTGTCTCCTGTAAGAGTCAGAACGCGCACAGCCATTCTGCGAGAGGGGGCTCTGCAGAACTGGGGCCAGACACCCTCCATCTTGCTTCTCAGTCATCCTCAACACCGGGCTTTCTTCTCAGGGCCCAGGATGGCTGCTCCTGATCACACCATCATGTCCACATCCCAGCCAGAGCCAAAAAGAAATAAGGGAGGCTTTCCTTCATCTTCAGGGGCCCATGCAGAGGTCGCTCATCCCATCTCAGTTCTTGTTGGCTGGACCTGGAAATTGACCGCATCTACCTGCACAGGAGACAGGAACCAAGGAATTTAGCTGGGACTCCAGGAACCCACCTAAACTCAGGGCCCTATTACAAAGGAGGAGGGACCAACCAGCAGTCAGAGCCACAGAAGATTGGAACCAAAAGTGGAGGGACCAAGGCTGAGAGGAGGGAGGGGTGGGACGACAGTCATGGCTCCCAGAGGGCCAAGAAGAGGTGAGGCCTGCCCATCTCTGTCCAAGCTGGTCGCTGTGTTTGGCCCTCACCGTCGAGCAGCAGCCCCCCACCCCTTGAGACCCTGAGGTGGCTCAGGGAAAAGCTCGGAGTCTGGTTTCCTTCCCAGCTCAGGGCCTAGCCACTGCCTGGCCTTGGGTAAGCCAAGACATCCCAGTTTCACATCCTCCAAGTGCCCCTGCCAATGCCCAGTCGCCTGCCTCACCTGGCTATCTGTCGGGAGAGCTGTGGAGTCACTTCATGGGGCTCTGAGGTCGGCCACACATGGGTGGGCATCACCAGGGAGGCGCGGAGCAGTCAGCCCTGAGACTCAGAGGCAGGCAGGCGAGGGCTGGGAGGGGGCCTCACACACCAGCTGCCCAAGCCCAGTGCTCAGAGGGTCTCTGGACTCTGCCTGCACTGGCCCAGTGTCAGATCTCTGCTGTCTGGGTGAGGCGGGAGGGAGAGCCACCCTGAGCAAGCAGGGGCCCCGCAGCCAGCTGCAGGGGACCTGCGGGGGCGGAAACACCCAGCCGTCCACAGCTGCCGGAGCCTCTGCTCTGTCTTGAGGTCTCTGTCTTGGAGCCTTGGCCTTGTCCCCTACACTTGGCCTTGTGACCTCCCTAGGACCTCTCCCTGACCCCAGGACACAATCCTGTGTTCCCAGGCTCAGCCCCATAAACAGGATGAATTGCTTCTGCATCTGTCCCCGCTCTGGGGAGGTGACCCTCTCACAGTCTCCACCTCTCCCACAGAGTCAGCATGCCCAGTGCTGCCCACCCACCACAAGCACCGTGTGCTCCACACTCCGCCAAAACACGCTACCTACCCACGCAGCGCATGCCACACGCACACCACACAAACACACAAACACCCCACACAGGCAGCACACATCACACACCCAGACAGCCCACACCTGTTCCCCTGCTACACACCGCACACAGCTCCCACCAAGGTCACACAGAAAACCTTCACGTGCACACCCTGCACACACACACACACACACACACACACACACACACACACTCTCCTTTCCAACTGCTCTGGGTCCCCAGCACTCTTCTCCATTCAACCCTCCACACAACAGTGGGAGTGATTTTTTAAAAACACAAAGTAAGCCACTTGCTCTTTGGACTCCTCTGCCTCTTCCTGTGACTCTCCAGAGCGTTCAGGCTAAAAGTTGAGCTCCTGATTTGAGCTATGTGGCCTTCCAAGCACAATCCCTGTCCAGAGGTCCCCACCCTCCTGTCCCCACGAGCCAGGCAGAATCTGTGGCCCTTCCCCATCCGCATGGGTCCCTCACGCTCTCTCGCTGCCTCCCTGGAGACCAGCCATGAGGCAGACGTGGCCCATCCACACCCCACAGCGGTCCTTCCAGACCCCTGCAGAGCTCGCCCCTTCCACAGAGGGGTCCTGACGTCCCACGGGGGTCACTCCCGCCTCCTCTACCTTGTGTAGGTAGGCAGCAGGGCAAATTGCTTCTGCGTCTGTCCCCGCTCTGGGCGGGTGACCCTCTCATGGTCTCCACCTCTCCACAGCTCCATCCTGGCTCTGGTGGGGGCTCAGCTGGTACAGGGTGGGTGGCCCTCACACTCTCCTCCTCCCACACAGATCAAAGTCGAAAACCAGCATGACTTCCAGGACATCACCAGCGTGGTGGCCATGGCCAAGACCTACGCCACCACCGAGGCCTTCATCGACTCCAAGTACGACATCCGCATCCAGAAGATCGGAGCCAACTACAAGGCTTACATGTGAGTCCCCAGGAGGGGGAGGGGGAGTGGGAGGAGGGGCAGGGGCAAAGGGATGGGGGCATCCTGCCACCCCAAAGCGGTGACCTCCCTTTGCACACTCTGGCTGGCCCTTTCTGTCTCTTTTCCTGCCCTTCCTCTCCAATCCCTGAGGCTGAGGGGCTCACACTGTGTCATGGCTGACATCATGGTAGCTCTCTACCCAAGCAAGGCTGTTCCCTTCAGAGAAAGAAAGATGCTTGGCATGTCTGAGGGACTGCAGCCGGGCACAGTGAGTATGCTTTGCAGTCAAAATCAAAAGCCAGCTGGGTACGGTGGCGCACCCCTGTAATCCCAGCTGCTCAGGAGGCTGAGGCAGGAGGATCACGAGTTCGTAGTCAGCCTCAGCAACTTAGCAAGGCCCTAAGCAGCTCAGTGAGACCCTGTCTCTAAAGAAAATGCAAAAAAGGGCTGGGGATGTGGCTCAGGGGTTAAGTGCTCCTGAGTTCAATCCTTGGTAGTAAAAAAAAAAAAAAATTGAAAGAAATCTGGAGACAAATTAAGCAGGCCTTTGAAGGCCTTGCTGAGGATTTGGATTTTCTTCAGTTCTCATGATCTGATCTGTACGTATAAAAAGATAACTGGGGACTGTGAGGCTGCAAGGGGGATTCTCTGGAGCCTATGAGACCAAAAGTGACATCAGGTTTCTCTGGCTGCAAGCAACAGAACCATGTCTGACTATTTTAAGGTGTTTTGTTTTGTTTTTTAAATGGGAATGTACTAGAAAACAATGGGTGATAAGACACACACACACACAAAAAAAAAACAAAACTCTGAATTACCAATTTTAGTAATGTTAAGTTCCAGAGCAGCCCCAGCAATCTGAGAGCCAGAAACAGAAAAGACAGGAGACTTCCATGGCACCGCCACTGGGCAAGGGGTCTGTCCTGATCCTCTTCAGTGCTCATCTCAAGGTTGTGGTTCCATGGAAGAGTGAAGATTCATCCAGCCTTGGTCACGCACTTATTGGTTAGAGAAAGGCCCAGGACCCGTATGGAGAGTCCCCGTGGGAAGGCGTGCTGTGCGTTCAGGGCCATTCCCCAGTAGGAATGAAAAAGCCCACCTGCTTCCCTGAGGTGGCTCAGCAGTGGACGGACCCCACTGGGGCTGAGGCCAGAAGATTCTGGAGGAGGCCGGGTCTCGTTGTTTGGAGGGGTGTTATCTGTTCCTTCATTTCTCTCACTCTGGAATGTTCCACTGAAAATGATGAGACCCCAGAGAGCCAAGACAGCCTGACAGCCAAGCAGTCATGGAGCGCTGACTCTGTGTGGTTCCCTGTCTGAAGGCTGCCATGGCTTCCCTGGACGGTTGGAAAGCTTCTCTGTCCACGTGCTTCTATACAGGGTAGCATGTGCCCGAGGGTCAGGTCAGCAAGTTGCAGTCCACAGGCCACATCCAGCTGCCTCCTGCGTCTCGTTGCCCACAGCCTTGCAGGTCCCTGTAGGGATTGCCTGTAGTTGGCTCTGCACCTCCTGGATTGCCTAGGAGGGGTCGGCAGACCTGGGTAAAGGGCCAGATGGTGACTTGAGACTTTGAGGACCCTAGGGTGTCTGTTGTCACCACTGTACTCTGCCCACTGACTGGGGCACTGGAGGAGATGATTGGCAGACAGTCCCAGGAAAGGAATGGCGCCCCTTCTCAGGAATGGGTCTGCCCTGCCTTGTTGATCACCCTCTTCCATCCAGGAGGCAGGCCAGAGCTGCCCCTGCTCTCAGATGTCCTCAGGGTGATGAAAGTGCCCTCCCTGCCCCTCTGAGTCACAGCACATGCCAGTGAGGCAGTCCAACACATTCCTGAGGCCCACGCCATCCCTCATGATATCACTTCCTCCTGTCTCATTGTTGGAGTTTGCACTTGACATTGACGACACCTTGCCCCAGTTTCTTTCCTTGAGGATTACCTCACTGCCTCATTCTTCATGCCGAGCCTCTGGCCTGACAGCTCCTACTGGTCATGCGTTATGGCGTTTCCTGGACCCCGGGTTGTATGCATCCAAGGAAGGGGGCTCACGTCAGAGCTCAGTGAGGAATGTCCTCCCTGCCCTGACCATCCAGCCTCCTCGATGGCCCACATCCTGCCCTGCCCCTGGGGCCTTCGTGATGCTTGCTGCTGAGGTATCACCACGTTCAGATTCTCTCATCAGACACAGCAAGGAGAGATGGGAGTCAACCCTTACCCACACGAACACATAGGTCCGTGATTATCTCTCTGCACATCCATCCATGTGTACGTTAAGCTGGACAGTCACACTGAGTGACTTCTGCCCAGTACGATGTGGCTCCTTTCAACCTTCCCTGATTGCTGATCTGGGTCTCCCACTCCAACAGAGACGATCCCGTCCCCCCACTGGCCAGCCACTGACTCGTCTGTCCATGCACACAGTCCAGCCTGCCAACCAACTGCCCATGCAGAGGCTACCAACCAGGGCCCAGTGCTACACACAGCTCCTCTCCTCTGCAGTCACACTCTCCACTCGGGTCCACAGTTACTCAGCACCTCTTCTCCGCCTGCTCCACTGAGGTTACACCAGAACCTTATGCTGTGGTCTAAATGTTTCTGTCCCCAAGAAGTCACTTGTTGAATCCCAATCCCCAAGGTGATGACACTGTGAGGAGGGCCCCTGGGGAAGGGATCAGATCAGGAGGGCAGAGCCCTCAAGAATGGGATCCCTGCTCTTCTAAAGAGGCCCCAGAAAGACTCCTGCCTCTTCCAGCCCATGGAGAAGCAGCAAGGAGGCACCATCGGTGAACCAGAAAGTGGGTCCTCACCACACACGGCTGGCACCTCAATCCTGGGCCTCTTGGCCTCTGGTACAGTGCAAGGTGAATTGCTGTTGTTGATAAGCCACCCAGTCCACAGTGTCTGGCTGTAGCAGCCCTAGTGGGCCAGGACGACTAGTTGCATAGGTAGATGCTTGTGTCACCACCTCCATTTCATCCTAATCCCAGGGACAGCATCACATTCAGGTCAAGGACAAGACCTCCCTCCTCCACTTGTGATGGGCTCCATGGGCTCTGCCGTGGAAGGTCAAGGTTAAGAACACAGCTTATAACACGGTCTGGTGGCTTTTTGCCACATGGTGTGAAAAAGAAGAAGAATGCCTGTTATGGTTTGGATGTGAGGTGTCCCCCAAAAGCTCACATGTGAGACACTGCAGGAGGGTTCAGAGGAGAAATGATTGGGTTTTGAGAGTGTTAACCTAATCAGAGAATCGATCCCCGATGGGATTAACTGAGTGGTAACTGGAGGCAGGTAGGATGGGGCAGGAGGAGGCGGGAATTGGGGTGTGGCTTTGGGATATATATATATATATATATACATATATATATATATTTGTATCCAGTGAGTAAAGTCCTCTCTGCTTCCTGACAAGCAGGAAGCTTCCTGAGCTGCTTCCCTCTGCCACACTCTTCCACCATGATGTTCTGCCTCCCCTCGAGCCCTGAGGAATGGAGTCGGCCTTCTATGGACTGAGACCTGTGGAACCCTGAGCCCTCACATAACCTTTCCTCCTCTATAACTGTGCTGGTCAGATCATTTAGTCACAGCAGCGTAAGAGCTGACCAAAACAACGCCCATCTCCTTAGATTTGGAGAGGCCGAAATGAGCCAGTACTCACAAAGCCCTTGGATCCCTGTCTCGGATACCAAAAGCATTCCTCAAACATCAGCTGTCACCATTCCCTCTTGGAAGGAAAGCCATCTGGCTAGTTTTCAGTCCTCGGATCACCCGCCTGTCTTGTGTCCACTTACTAAAAATAAGAGTAGCTCCCGTTGTGCTAAGAGGTCTGTGGGAATGTGTCCTGTCGCTCACACGGGTCCCTATAAGGACGGAACTCCAACTCTTCACACTTTACAAATGAGGAAATAAAGACTCGGAGATGATGATCATGCTTCTATTACTAGAAAGTCCTGGAACCAAGATGCAAACTCACGTCTGCCTAACTCCAGGCAGTTCTTACCTTCGTTCAGCAGAGCCCTTAACTCTGTGGACCCTGCCAACCCTGCCATGACTGTCCACTGCTCCAAGGCTAGTCCACCCCGAAGGCCATGAGCAGCCTGAGGAGTCACCTCAGCACTCAGACTAGTCCAGTACCCAGGGTACAGGCTGGCCCTGTGAGCATTTGCTAAACTGAATGGAATCAACTTGAGCTGAACTGAATCAAAGGGAACTGACGTCGAGCTTATCAATAGCACTGCACCTCTCGGTAGTTATGGCCTTGTGGCCGCCATAAATTCTCAGCACTTACACATTTGATTTGCTCTTTGAGAAAGACAGACTCTTGAGTCAAGCCCTCTCCCCCGTTCACTCTTTGATCTCAACCACAGACCCTCACTCAGCTGTAAGACAGATAAGACAGACGGCTTGACCTCTGCCATTTTCTTACGCCCATCTGGTCCTCACTGGGTGCAGAGGTGCAATGGTGATTGGCGGTTTGTCTGGATTCCCCCACAAATACACTAGCCCTCACCCAGTCAGTAGCTACCGAGCACCTGTTACACACCAGGTCCCACTGGGCATGCACTGAAACAGACCCCTGCCCTCAGGATGCTGATGCTTCCCTACATCAGGAAAGACAAGACACTGAAGCCATCACTGCAAGCAGGATCAGCATGGCAGAGCTTAGCGCAGGGTATGGTGACTGGAGGGCAGGCACATTTCAGATGAAGCCTAAGTATGAGCAGAATTTAGGGGGTCCCAGGTGGGGGCAAAAGCAGCCTGGGGCACAGGGGAGAAAGCACATGCAGGCCGTGACCCAGGGAAGGGGCCCTGGAAGGGAGGTTAGCTGTTGCTGGAGCAGATCAAGCTACAGAAAAGGAACAGAGAAAGGTGACAAATCAGGCATGAAACAGAATCTCCTGCTTTTCACCATGGGGAAGTAACCACTTGTCTCTAAAATCATTTTCCTACATTTTGGAGCCCACAAAAAAGTTCCAAAATCACCAGGGGTACCTGACCCTAGTTCTCAAAAAGGAGAAACCAGGTATGTTAGTCAGCTTTCTGTTACTATAACAAAATACCTGAGATAAATCACCTTAAAAAGAGGAAATGTTTATTTTGGCTCTTGGTTTCAGAGATGTCATGGTTACTTAGACCTGTTGCTTTGGGCCTAGGCTGACAGGACATTGTGGCAGCCAGAAGCACATAGCAGAGGAGGTTGCACACCTTATGGCACCCAGGGAGTGAAGGAAGAAAAAGACCAGCGTCTCAACAGTCCCCTAACTCCCTTCCACAAGGCCCACCTCTCCAGTATTCTGCCACTTCTCCACCATGCTAAGCTGAGGACCAAGCCTTTAACACGTGGCCCTCTTGGGAACACTCCAGATCCAAACCATAGCACCAAGATTTGGGGGTTTTATCTGATGGTATTTTTTTTTTAATTTACTCTTTCCATTCCAAAAACTTCTTAGAGAACAATACATAAGATCTAACAAGGAAATAAAGCAATCACAATGAAAGGAAATAAAAACAGGAAAATAAGGCTGAGGACAGGGTGCATACCATAATTAATGAAATACAGAGCTTCCTAACAACCAAAGCAAAGAAGGAAAATAGATCAGTGACAGAGATCCCAAATGTCCTCAATATGTTGTTGTTTTTGGGTTTTGGTTTTGGTTTTTGATACAGGAGAACCTCCATCTCTGGAAACTGGAAGGCCAACACGGGCTCTGCCATGCTGGAGCAGGTGGCCATGACCGAGAGGTAAGAGACGAATGGGGAGCAGGGAGACAGGTGTGCGGTCAAGGCAGGAGCTGGGAGGGTACTGCAAGGAGCCTGTAAAGCAGGCCACCCCTGAACAGTGCCACCCCACCCAGAGGACTTTCCTACACATTCTCTCCACAACAACCCACAGGCAGGTGCTAACATGACCACATGTTATGGGTGGAAGGAATTCAGGAGAGTGATTTGTCCAGTGTCACCGAGCTGAGGACAGAACCATGTGTCCTGCCTCCAACTCCAAGAGTCTTGCTGGCCCTGCCCACTGCTCTGGGGAGGCTGCAGGGGATCCCCATGCTTCCTCTTTAGGAAGGTCCTTCTTAGGGTGCCAGGGGAAATGGAGTCCACTCCTTTCTCGGATTTCTGTTCACCTCAGTAGGAAGGGGCTGGTCTCCCGAGGGTTTCCGGGGTGCACTCTGGCTGAAGGTCCCTCGCTCGGGTCTTTCTCCCTTTGACACTGCTGCAAGCCATCGTCACTTGAAGCAGGGCTGCGTCACCTGCTCCCTGGGCCAGTCACCCACATTCTTCCACGCATGTCGGATGACCTCTGCTCGTAAGCACGTGGTAGCAGTGCACACAGTGTGCTCTTTGTGGTCAGAAAGCTCTAAGTATTCAGTAAACATTTATGGAGTGCCAACTGCATGCCCTATTGGGTTGAGCACTAAAGAGGCCACAGGAGAAAGATCCAATCGTCCCCTCTGAGAACTCTGATCAGTCTGAGGGGTCAGACTGACTGGGTCCTGCTTCTGAGGGTTTACCCGCTCAGACGAGGCCCGAGGCCTCACTCTCCACCCTGTTCAGGGAGCTGTTCTCCAGGCGCACTTCTCCTGCTGCTGCTGCGCTCTCTCCTATGGCTGCCCACGGCGCCTCCGGCTTAGATCTTCAGTGTCAGCTCCAGGGAGAGAAAACCTATTTCCCAATCGTCCAACCAAAGCCCGCAACTGAGCCCTGGTCACTAATTGGCCAGGCGTGGGGCACGTGACCGTCCCTGAACCAATCATTGCGGCTGAGAAGGCTGCAATGCTGTGATTGGATGGACCTAGGTCAGGCTCCGCCCCTGGAGGTTGGACTGGGACCTGGGTTTAATGCGAAGGACGTCAACGCAGGGAAATTACTGAGCCACTAACAGACCACCGCGCGGCAGCCCCAGTGCTTGGCGACCCCCAACCACCACGGGGACAAAGGAACAGTGAGAGGGCGAGGTGGTCACCAGGGTGGAAGTGACCCTGAGCGCTGACAGTGGGCACATGGAGAAAGGGCGCCCAGGGCGGACCAGGAAGTGGAGGTCAAGGCTCCCTGCAGGGCATGGAGCCTGATGACGCCCTAAAGAGCAAGAGTCGGAGGACCGGCGCTTGTTTCTCTTTGTCAACCATCTGATGGGCACCTGGTGGAAGCCAGTCATTGAGCTAGACCCTGGGGAACAGTGGCAGGAAAATGGGTTGGGCCCTGCCCTCACCCGACTTCCAGTTCTGGGACTGTAAGCCGAGGAAGCCTTGTGAACTGCAGTGAGTGGCCCTAACCCTTCCTTGCTGTGGGACTTTGGGGAAGTTAACTAACTTTTCTGAACTTCTTCAACTGTAAAAGGAAGGCCATAATACCCAAGTCAGAGTGCTAAGTGAGGACGGAGAGAGGGATGTGCAGTGCCTGATCCAATCCAGCCTGTGACAGGAAAGAGAGCCTGTCTTCCCAGCTACCCCACGTGGCAGCTGCTGCCTTTGACCTGGGAGCCCACTTGCTCTAACTAGTCTTGTGAGGCTGTGCTTATCACCTGGCGCCAGGGAATCTGATGGACTGGGAGGCACCCATGCCTCTCCCTGTGGGTATCCATGTGACGTTCCTGGCTCAGCCCTCCCCAGTGCCTCACAAGCTGTTCATGGATGTCCCCAGCAGGCCACCATCTTGACTCTGTCAGCCCCAGGCCACAGGGCCATTCCTGTGGGAATCTACCATAGGAATGGGGTTGCTCCAGCCTGGAATTCACTTTCCCTTTCAGAGTCAAGGACAGTACTCCAGGGCCTGGACAGAGCTCTCCAGTCCCATACCCACAAGGCCAAAATCCCTGGGGCCTTTTAACCAGGCTCTGACCCCTACCTCCGCCTGGTTCAGTTTTGCCAGGTTGCCTGAGTCCTGGGCAAAGCCAGGGATGAGGCTGGGTTGGTGACAGCCCCACCCGACCAGAGTGGGCAAGGACCCCACGCTCACCAGCTGTCCCACCGGACTCCACCCTGCAGCCCTGGCCTTGACCCTGGCTTCTGGCCACCTGGGTCCAGCCAAAGGCCACCCAGATGTTCCTCATTTGAAAACAGCCTCTGGAAACCAGTTGCCTCTGGTCCAAAGTCTAGACGTCCCTCTTCCCTGTCAAGAAACCTGATTCACCAGCAGCTCTCCCTAAGCTGGTGCCCCACAAGTCAGCCATTGGAACCGAACACAGGGACCCTAAGCAGAGAGCACAGAGGACTCCCAGAGCTCGGAGGACCAGAAGTGCCTCCAGATGTGCCTCCAGATGTTGCCTCCAGATATGACCACACATCAGATTCACACGAGAAGCCTTTTTAAATTATAAATTTGTTTGAGCATTTGTTTAATTCCTCTGTGATTACAGTGCACAACCAGAGTCAGATCCGGCCTCTCCATTTTACAGATGAGGAAACTGAGGCTGCAGGAGGGAGAGAATCACCCCAACTTACTGAGGAAATAGTAGCCATAATCCATGCCCCTGGAGTGTTCTGAATGAGAGGCATGCATTGTGGCTTACGTGAGATCAGGAATCAGACGGGATTGAGGGTTGGAAGCCACATGTCTCTTATTAATCTCTCTGAGCCTCAGTTTCTCCATCAGTAAAGGGGGTTAAAACCTCCCTGATGGAGTTGTAGGATCAGAGCAGGTGAGAAGTCTGTCCCCCAGGCACAGAATGCCCAGCACATAGTAGGAGCTCAATGGGTGTGAGTTGAATTCTTCCTTTTAATCCTACTATGCTCTGGCTGCGGCTGAATGAGCAAACTGGACCAGGAACCAGGAGACCTAGGTAATCCTGGCTCTGTTGCTGCCTTGCTGTGTGACCTGGGCAAGCCACCTTCCCTCTCTGGGCCTCAGTGGCACTGGTGAATAAGAGAGTTAGTCCTAAGAGCACTTCAGCCGTGATCCCTCCTCATTCCGGGCCTTATGGCTCAGCGACACAAATAGATCTGAGAGCAGGCATGCCCCGTGTGACCTGGGAGTGGGAAGAGAAGCAGGAACATTGACACAGAGTCCCCTGTGACTCCCAAATCCAGCCCACAGGGAAGCCAAGTGCAAACTGGGAAGATTTCTCCAGATACAACCACCCCCTTGTTGCAAGGTCAAAGTCCAGCGTTGAGATCTGTCCCCAGCAAAACAAACTGGCCCTGGAGCCTTAGGGTGGCTGGAAAGGGAACAAAAGCAGCAGCCAGAGGGCCAGGCCCTGGGGCAGCAGGAGCAGCCTGCCAGGCCCCTGCCCACCCCCACCCAGGTTGGGGAGAATGTGCCTTTTGTCCCCCACAGGCCTTGGTCCCAGGAGGGGTTTTGGGAGCCCATGGTGCAGCTTTCCCAAGGGAAAGGGCTGCAGGGTGGCCGGGTGCCCGGGAGGCTCCAGAAGGGAGCAGGAGCTGCCCAGGCCGTGGGGCCAGGAGGGTCCCTGTCTGCGTTTCTGTCTCTCTCCCCTCTGTCTCCCTGTCTCATGCAGGCCGCTGTCCCTTATCCCCTCTTGCTGGCTGTGGCTTTGTCCCAGCAGCTCTGTGTCCACCTCTCTCCCCTCCTCTCTCCCTCTGACCCTCCCTCTGCCAGCACTCACTCTGTCCATCTGTCTGTCCCCACAGGTACAGGCTCTGGGTGGACAGCTGCTCAGAAATGTTCGGTGGGCTGGACATCTGTGCCGTCAAGGCCGTGCACAGCAAGGACGGCCGCGATTACATCATCGAGGTGAGGACAGCACCGGCCTGGCAGGGGGCGGGAGGGGGGGCTCCAGTCACAGGCTCCAGCGTGGTCAGCTGGGTCCTGGCGCCTGGCCGGGCACATGCAGCCCAGGCTTCCCTGAGCAGCTTCCAGAAGCTTCTGCCCCGCCCCTCGCACACCTCGTCCCACCTCAGCTTCATCAGAGGCTTCATGCTCAGGGTCAGGAGCTCGGCCTGGAGAGCTCAGGACGTAGGTTTAACAGCTTCCCCAGCCTGTGACCCTAATGGAAGGGTGGTCAGCAAGATCCCGTCCCTTTGGGCCTGGTCAGTGTCCTCAGTGTCCAAGCGTGTGAGGTGGACGCTCTTCCCTGGTCACCTAGGGGAGACTGCCATTTGCTCATTCAGGAAACATGAGCTTCAGGGGCTCCTGTGACTCCGCACAGCATGGCTCTGGGGACACAGCAGTGGTCACTCTGCACGTGGGGTTTGCAGCTAAGGGAAAAGGTAAGGGCAGGGTGTCAAAGGTCCAGAAGGGGCACTGTGTGCAGGGGGCGACTGGAGGGCAGGGTGCGGGGAAATGGATGGTAAGAGGGACTCACGGAGAGGCCGCGGCGAGGCCCTCTCCAGACCCTCCGCGGCCCCTGCCTTCTGCACCCCCCCAGGTCCCACAGCCCCTCCTCCATGGCTCCCCTGGTTCTCTTGGTCCCCCGCCTTCCTTTCTCTCCTCAGCTCCTTCCCTGTTGTGTCCCCTGTCCCTCGTCCCCTGTGGCTGTCTACTGCCTTCCCCTCTGGCCTGGGATCTCGCCCATCCACACACACACACACACACACACACACACACACGCCATCCATCCGCGGCTCGCTCACAGCCCAGGGGAGGCCAGGCTGACACAAGGCCAAGACACGTGAGGAAAGCCTGTGGCTGCCCCCTCCCCGGGCGTGGGCGGCTAATGGGAAGCACATGGCCTGGGTGACCACAGGAGCCAGCCGTCCTCTAGGCCCTCGTGTCCGCCGGCCTCCCCAGGGATCCACAGTGCAGCAGGCCAGGTGACTCAGTGGACATTCACATGTGCCCAGAGAGACAGGGCAGGGAGTCCAGGATGGACAGCCCCGGGAGGCTCCCTCGGGATGAGTGGCCTCTGGGTGGGAGAGCCAGTCCCTCTCTGGAAACAACACTTTCCCACTGGCTGTCACTGGACCCGAAATCTCCACTGTCCCCTCCTCAGAGGAGACGTTGAAGAGCCAGGGACAGAACCACTGGCCTCCACAGTAGCCGCAGGGGCCAGTCCCCCACCTTCCTGGAGGGACCCTGGGAGCTTCCAAACAGGCGTGGGACGACGGCTCCTCTGCCTGGACGGGGACCGCCAGACACTGAGGTGGCCGGTTAAGGGGCCTCTCCCCGCTCGGTTCTCTGGGCTTTCACCCTCAGGAAGACATGGGTGCGCACCCGGGCGGGCTCCCTGCCCCCACACGTTCAGGGAAGAAAGACTTTTCACATTAAAAACAAAAAACAAATCAAAAAACAAAGAAAGAAAGCAAAGCAAAGCAGTGGGCTTGGACTTCAAGACACGAGAAAGCAGCTTCTCAAAAATGTTCCAGAAAAAAAAATGGCTTTCAGATTTTTTTTTTTTTTTAATCTCTCAGAAACATTACAGGTTGTTTCCCTTCCTTTTGGGTTTGGGGTAGGATCAGGGGAGAGGGGACACTTGCCACTCGGGTGAAAAGGTGTTTTTTCCTATTAAGGAAAGAAAAAGGCAGGAGAGATCCCCAGATCCCAGATTCCGAGCCACAGCTGGGGGGGAACAGAAAGCATCTGTGACCCTCAGTGAAGATCCTTAGAGCGAACTCCCCAGGGAGAGGCCCTCGCTGACCTGTCCGGGCCATGACATTGCTCACTGGAAGCATGTCCCTCTAGGGACAGCAAGCATCCCCTTCCCTCGGCTGTGTCCACTTTAGGGATTCCAAACTTCTCTGACCTCAGGTCCCTGTGGTGGCTGTTTTCCACTGTGGAGAATGTGGGGAACGAACCAGAGCAGAAGAGGGGAGGCAGGGTCGGGGGGAGGACAGGCCGGGTGCACACTGGGGACAGACTTCAGGGCTGTAACTCGACACAGCTGCTGCAAACCAGACTGTCCATGTGGCAGGCACTGGGACCCCGACGTCTCAGACCTGGGCACAGCCCGGGACCCTGCAGGCATCCCCACCCACACCCCTGAGCAGTCTGCCTGTCGGCTTCTCAAGCACAGGGGGTTAGACTCAGCGACCCTCCAGTCCCAGCTGGAAGCTCTTCGCAGCTGCTCAAACCCCTCAGTCCACAGCTAAGGAAGAAATGGACCCACAGAGGAAAAGTGACTGGCCCAGGGTCTCACAGCCAGTCTGTAGCAGACCTGGGCCTGGAACCCTCGCTGCCGCCTCTGTGTTCTGACCATGGAGAGTGGGTGAGAGTTCGCCTGATGATGAAGAATTTGCCACTTCTTGGACCCTCAGTTTCCTCATCATTGTGACAAGGATATTACTAATACCTGCCTCGGAGAGCTTTTCCCAGACTGACTCCAGTCCTCCATACCTGGTGCTTAGACTGGTGTGTAGCCCAAGGCCAGCGCTCCAAGCGACAGCCGGCTCCACCCCAGCACGCTGAGCGGGCGGTCTTGCTGCAGGTCCTCCCAGTCCTCCAGCCACCGTGTCTATCGGGGGCCCACCAGGCCCACAGTCTGGTTCACAGAAGCCAGCATTGTGGCGTAGCCCTCCACTGGGACAACCCAGAGGAGGCTGCTCCTAGGAGCTTCACCGTCCATCTGAGAGGGCTTCCTGGAGGAAGGGCTGGCTAGGTGCTCCCTGAGGGAAGAGGAACTGCCCGGTCCCCAGGAGGGGGAAGAGCGAGTCCTGAGCATAAAGACTAGAGGAGAGAGAGGCCGGTTGGTCCAGGACTGGGGACAGTAGGTTGGAGGGCAGTGGAGCGGGTGGACACTGCCAGCTGGGTTCCAGTGGTCGGAGAGAGAGGGTGGGAACACACACAGTCTGCCCAGGCCACACTCTCCCTCCAGACCCTCCATAGCTGCCTTGCCCAGGGAATCACCAGGTTATTGTGCTGTGTGGCCTCAGGCAAATCCCTTCCAACGCTGGGCCTCAGTTTCTCCGTCTGTGGAAAGAGCAGAATGGCAGTCCCAGCTCTCCCGCCCAGCTCTCGGTTTCCTGGGAGAAAGGCCAGCTCCCTGCAGAGTGACGTTGGCCCAGGCCTGTGTGCTAGAGAATGGCCTCCCCTCCTCCCTCTTCTCTGAACCCTGGGTCAATTCCAGCCCCTGTCTTTTTCTTCTGTCATGATGGAGCCCCCACCTTCACTGTTTCCGGCTTTGTGGAAAGACTTGACCTTGGGGCAGAAGAAAGGAGGCCAGCCCCAACCCTGGGAGGGGGCCCAGTGGGAAAGGAGGGGCAGAGACCTGCTCCCCAAAGAAAAATACAGAAAAGGTCAGCAGAGGCTCCGGCCTGGGTCACGGTCACGCTGCCCTAGTCCAACAGCTGTAGGCTGAGCAGAGCCGAATTCAGGGAGCTGGTTCAGACTGAGCCTGGGGAACCCAATGTCTCTGGGGAGCCCAGTCCCAGCAGGAGGTGCTGGGCTGGGTGGTTTGCATGGAGGACATCGCCACCTAGTGGTCATTTCTTTCTTTTCCTTTTTTTTTTTTTTTTTTTTTTTTGTGGTGCTGGGGATTGAACCCAGGGCCTTGTGCATGCGAGGCAGGCACTCTACCAACTGAGCTACATCCCCAGCCCTCTAGTGGTCATTTCTGTCCACAGCCGGGCCCCACTCCTGGACATGTGGTCCCAGCTCCGCAGGCGTGGGGGTCCTTCACCCCTCCTTCCTCTCCCGCAGGTAATGGACAGCTCAATGCCCCTGATCGGGGAACACGTGGAGGAGGACAAACAGCTGATGGCCGACCTCGTTGTCTCCAAAATGAGCCAGTTCCTAATGCCAGGGGGCACAGTACCCTCGCCCCTGAAGCCGTGGGTAAGATTGTCCAGAGTGAAGGACGGCAGCGCTGAGAAATGCCTGGCTGTCTGGCTGAGGGCCCCTGGATTCAGCAGAGGTACCCCAGGGCAGGAGCCACAGTGCGGGGAGAGGAACAGGTGGGGACAGGTGGGATTCCTGAGGCCCTCCAGGGCCCTCCTCCTTGCTGGAGAGTAGGATCTCCTCCCTGGACTCCAGGCACCGTGGACAGAGAGCACAGTTTCCGTTTCCATGCCCCCATCCTGGGCCTGAGCCAGAGCTCGAGTTCACAGGTCCCTGTGAGCTACCAGGGCACCAGGCGATGGAGACCACTGTCTCCCAAGTCCCCTCCCCCAACCTTGACAAGCTCCCGCAAAGCTCCTCCCCTCCACAGCCCCCACTGAGGAGGACCCGACCACTCTCCAGAGAGCCCTGCAGCCCCCCATCTCTGGGAAAGCAAGTCTCAAACCAGCCCCACCCCACCCAAGCTCCTGATTTCCCCCAAGGCCTCATCCATGTCAACAGATGTCAGATTGATGGTTAAACTTGAAGAGGGTCTGGGCAAGGTGCAGGGCAGCATTCTCCTCCAGAATGTTCTATGTCTTCAACTGGGCGGTGACCACGCTGACGTGTGCATGCGTAGAGACCCATGACGCTGTACACGTAAGAACACTGCGCGTAGGTTTTACCTCAATAATAAAAAGATCCCTCCAAGGCTGGCCCCCCACCCGGGAAGGAAATGGCCATGGAGAGAGCAACAGGCTTCCTTTCTCTTCTGCTTTAGGCTCCGCAAACCAAACCAGCAAAATCCCCAGGGCAAGGCCAGCTGGGGCCTCAGCTGGGACAACCCCAGCCACGCCCACCTCCACAAGGTAAGACCCAGGACAGCCCTGGAAACCAGGCGTCCCTGCGGGGATGTCCCGGGCTGCACGTGTGACCTCCAGACGGCACTCGGGAAGATCCATCTTAAAACTTTACCTATAGAAGAAGCTCGCCCACTCCATATGCGGACTATGGGGTTTGCCATAGGGAAGCCTCAGGGAAGCCATTTGTTCAGCCTCAGGGAAGGAGGAAGGAAAGAGAGAAGTGGTCCTACTGTTCAGCGCAGGGAGCTGGTGTGGGCTCCCAGCACTCCAGGTGGAACATCAGCGTTCCCTTTATTCTGGCAGATTCACAAGTCTGGCCTTTTAGACCTTCTAGAAAGTGTTCATATCTAGCTCATAGATGCATGAGCCAACCCACTAGGAAAAAACAGAGCCCAATATATAACTTGTCAAATGAAATTCTTCCTCAGAAACATTCCAGCAGTCCCACATAAACGCCACTGTTTGTAAGAGGCCGGGTAAGTATGGCTGCTCAATGAGAAGAGATGGTGACAGTAGCTAAGAGCCTCCGGAGGAGCCTCAGCGGCCCACCCAAGAAGGAAACCGCCCCCTGCTCTCTCTTGCAGTGGAGCAGTGGGCACACGCTGCTGGGGTCAGCTGCGGCTCCAGAGAAGCCGTGCGTGGAGACGCCAGGGCAGGCAGCTCCTTGCCATCTCTAAGGATCTGCTTTAAAAATCTCCCAGAAAGAGTTTCCACCACGTTCTGGCCTTCCCAGTCACATTCAGGAAAGCAATGGATTTATTGCTTCTTGGGAAAAATCCTTAGGCACCAGATGGTCTCCCGTTCCATAGATCTGAGGAAAATTGCCCCTTCCTCCCTCCCTCCCTCACTTCCTTCCTCCTCCCTCACTTCCTTCCTCCCTCCTCCCTCACTTCCTTCCTCC
>JAJEJO010002136.1:373254-399686 GCA_020662805.1 Glaucomys volans
CCCTCACTTCCTCTCTTCCTTCCTCCCCATCTTCATTTCCTCCCTCCCTCCATTCCTTCCTCCCTCTGTTTCTCCATTACTGCCATTTATTCAATATGTTCCTTTATATTAGCTCACTTTTTCACATAAATGAATTTGATGTTGACTCTTTCCCCCAATACACTCCAAAATATATGCACAATTATCAAAATTATATTCAACCACAGACTAAAAATTACCACATTTGTCAAAACGCTGGGCTAGTTGACCTTTTCAACTATACAAATCTGTAGTCAAATAGTCTCATAATACATTTATTCAAAACTGCGTT
This sequence comes from Glaucomys volans, assembly GCA_020662805.1. Classification (NCBI taxonomy): domain Eukaryota; kingdom Metazoa; phylum Chordata; class Mammalia; order Rodentia; family Sciuridae; genus Glaucomys; species Glaucomys volans. The sequence continues at coordinate 373,565 of JAJEJO010002136.1, forward strand.
CATTCTGAAGGCCAGAGCTGGTGCTCTCCCTTTATTTCAAAGTCTTGCTTGTGGCTTTTTCTTGGTCTCTTAAGTTTTCTCTTATTCTCTATTCTGACAAACCCCCATAGTTTCGAAGCTCAGATCCCTCTACAATTTAAAGAATATAACACTGAGTCTGCATGTGGTGCTGCAGACCTGTAATCCCAGTGACTCGAGAGGTTGAGACAGGAGGCTTGCAAGTTCAAGGCCAGCCTCAGCAACTTAAATAGACCCTGTCTCAAAACTTAGAAAGAGCAGGGGGTGCTGGGGCTGTAGCTCAGTGGCAGGGCACGTGCTTAGCTTGTGTGAGGCACTGGGTTCAATCCTTAGCACATCAAAATAAACAAATGAATAAAGGCATGCCGTCCATTTAAAAAAAAGGGGGGGGCAGGGGATGTAGCTCAGTAGTAGAGCACCCCTGGATCAATCCCAATGCTGAAAAAAAGCCACATTTAGTGAATCTTCATGACGCGCCAGCCTATGCACTCTTCTCCCCTCCATGTTTCCTCTCTGTGCTTCTCTTCCTGGAAAATCAGGAAATATTTTTAAAAAGGGAAACTCACTGTATACAACTGAGTGCTCGCCAGCTTTCCATCACTATGAGAAAATACCTGAGAAAATGGATTTAAACAAGGTAAGATTTATTCTGGCTCAGGGTTCTGGAAGTTTCAGTCCATGGTCACTTGGGCCCGTTGCTTTGGACTTAGCAAGAGGACTTAGCAGAGGAAGGCTGTTCACTCATGAAGTAGAGAGAGGAGAAGGGTCCTGGGGCCCAACATGCCCTTGGAGAGGACACCCCAGTAACCTCACTTCCTCCCACTAGGCCCCACCACCTAAAGATCCTGCCACCTCCCAGTGTCACCAGAGGCTGGTGACCAGGAGCCTTTGGGAGACACTCAAGACCCAAAGCACAGCAACACTATGAACGAGGGCGGGCAGGTATTCTCCCAGCAGGCCCACGGGTGGGGCTCACTGCCTCTCAGTCTCAGGCAGGTTTCGTCCCCTCTCAGCCTCAATTTCCTCCATGATAAAGGAGGACAAAGCAGCTGTCACATGTACTGATGAGGAACTGTCCAGGGGACAATGTGGGTGAAGCAGTTCTCGAGGTGTCTGAGCAGGAGGGCTCAGCAGACATTCGCTCTTGCGCTGATCGCTCACTCTGGATGACAGTTACACGCTCTCACTATTAATAACCAATAAATCTAAAGCCAGGTTGCTCTTGATCATCATCAACGATCCTCATAACTCACACAGCCCCACTGCCTGCCTGGCAATAATTCCATAGCTATAAGTGTTCCAAAATGACATGCATCACCCAGCCAGGCTTCTGGCTTGCTCTGCCCTCCCCCCACCCCCACTCGGCCTGGGTCTGACTTCTAAAAACACATTTGAACAGAGTCCCCTTTAAAACAGAGAGACACTGTGCTCTGGTTTCCTCTCTGGCCCAAGTAGAAGCATGCTGGATGAAGACGTGTTATTTTAAGGAACATGCAGCTAAACACACTTCTAGTGAGTTGAAAAATAGTCAATTTAAAATCAATTAAGGTAACTAAAGAAAACGCTCAAAGAATTAACAATTCGGATTAAAAATAACAAGGCTAATTTATTTTTTTTAACAAGGCTAATTTAAAACCAATGTTCTCACCAATTTCTCCGAATGACAAGATCACATTATTGTTTCAAACTCACTATTCAATTTCAAACTCAGTAAAAGTGAAGTTTTTCTTTCAGTAAACTTTGGTTTTTAGCAGCAATCCTGTGATTAGACAAATACTTTTATAAGTTAATTTTTTTGTATGTGCTTAAATAAAAAATGGTAAATTGTGTGCTTTGCAAAAAAATACCGCAATAACTAGGGTGTCTCTTGATGAATCCAAGGGATATAATAGGGATATAAAATATAGCGGATGAGTTGTTGAACGAATATGCAGTTTTCAAAATATTATTGACCCAGGGTGGAGGTGGCATTTAAGAAAAACGTAGAAAACATGGTATTTTATTTGACCTTCAGTGGGTTTAGAAAATAAAACAGTAACCAACATTTAAAAATCAAGAACTTTTACTAAAACATCTAGATTTTATATTAAGCCTCCCACCCTCCCCCTGGTCAATTTTCAGTCTCTCCCCCCACCCCTTCCTCTCTCTCTCTTTTAATTTAGAGACAAGGTCTCATTGAGTTCCTCAGGACATCAATGAGTTGCTGAGGCTGGCTTTGAACTTGCCGTCCTCCTTCCTCAGCCTCCTGAGCTGCTGGGATTACAAGCATGCGCCATCATGACCCGTAAATTCCAGCCTCTGTTAATAGCACAGAAATTCTGGAAACAATAAGCCTGCCTTCCTACACTGCAGCCAGTTAGCTGTTGGTTTGTAAGGCTGCTCCCTCAGGCCCTGCTCCTCCCTGTTGTCACTTCCTCGGTGACAGGCAGTCCATTGCTGTTTTCTTTATGCTTGCATCTCTTTAGAGAAAGCTCTCTGAGCTGTTTTTATGTCCAGAGGGAAGGTCTTTGAAGAACAGAGTTATTTTTCTTACACTCACCACTTTGTTTATCCACATACCTGCCTGGCTCGTAGGTGTTTGAGTTTGAAATCAAGAGGTCCTTCCACCCACCATCAGGAAAGAGGTCATGATTCAAAGCCACATGCCATCAGTTGCTAATGATGGCATGCTAATGATGCTCACTGGCGTTGTAATTTAATCCAATTTAGAAAGTGTCCCACATGCTCACAAAAATGTTTAATTGGGAGGCCTGTTTGGTGTATGGTCCAATGACTTCATTGTGTGACTTCCCAGCCGTCACGTGGCAAGTTCATGACAAGGCTTGAGTCAGGACCTGGGGCTCTTGGTGCCAGCAGAGTCAGGGCCACCCGTCAGACAGGTCATGCCCTCTGCAAATGTGCCCAACTGGCTCCATGTCCGAGGGGAGGGGTCAGCTAAAATGGGGTCCTCCTCCCTCTTGCACCTGGCCAGAGCTGCCGCCCCCAGAGGACACAGCTGAATTTTCTTAATTCACACAAAGACATGAGGACTCAGGGCCACCCTGGAAGGGAAGGAAGGCAGCACTCCAAGCCGGGCACCTCTGTACAAAGAGCACAGCAGCATCTCCTCCAAATGATATGCTGCTCTCGAAAGTTCTTAGGAAAGTTTAGCGGGCAACCCCCCAAATAAGGGAGAATCCTTTTCATTATTTTCAAAGCAGAACCTCTTCTGCCTGCTCAGCAGCGGTGAGTAAGAAGAAGCCGAGTCCCTTGTAACCCCACCCTGCAGTCATTGTCAGGGCCTTGAACCCAGAGCTGCAGAATCGCATGGGAACCTGTAGGTGATGCAGATCCGCAGTTTTCTGCTCCAGCTGCCTTAACAATGAAGAGGCTGGGTCCTCAAACAACAGAAGCTCTTTTTCCCACGGTTCTGGAGGCTGGAGGTTCAAGGTGGAGGTGTCGGCAGGGCTGGTTGCTGGTGTGGCTCTCTCCTCGGCTTGCAGACGGCAGCCGGCTTCCTTCTTGCACAGTGGCACACACACGTTTACATCTTCCTCTTCTTATGGGGACCTCACCCCACGGATCAGCCCTCACCCCGATAGCCTCCGTCACTCTTAATGACCTCCTCAAAGACCCCATCTCCCCAAGTAGTCACACTGAGGATTAGGGCTTCAGGGCACGAATTTGGGGGAATGTGATTTAGTCCATGACACCACCCCAGACCTATTGTGTCAAAATCTTTATTTTGACAAGACCCCCAGAGATCCATGAGCACGGTGAAGTTTTAGGCCCAGTGATTCTTTTTTTTTTTTTTTTTTTGGTACTGGGGATTGAACCCAGGGGCACTCCACCACTGAGCCACATCCCCAGCCCTATTTTGTATTTTATTTACAGACAGGGTCTCACTGAGTTGCTTAGGGCCTCACTAAGTTGCTGAGGCTGGCTTTGAACTTGCGATCCTCCTGCCTCAGCCTCCCAAGTGCTGGGATTACAGCGTGCACCACCACACCCAGCTCCCAGTGATTCTATGTATAAACTTCCAGTCTTTCTTTTCCACATCACTCTATATATTTGTGCCAAAAAAGCATAAAACACATTCACTATCACATAAGCCACTTTGACCGGCAGTATGTACTTAGCATATACCATCCTTAGGATCCCATGTCATTGAATGTCATTCTGCCACATCATGTGATATGATGACCACAGCATACTCCATTGCAGGGATGTACCTCAGGGTGCCTGATCACCTCCTTGGCTTCACATGGATTTTATTTCAGTGCTCCTGTGATGAACGGCTGGAACCAACACTGTGCACAGCCATGCTTAGCCTAACAAGTGTGAACTTGACCCTTTCTTTGGCCTGCAGGGGGTCCTCGGCAAGCTCAGTCTCCTCAGCCCCCCAGATCCGGAAGCCCCTCCCAACAGAGGCTCTCCCCACAAGGCCAGCAGCCCCTGAGCCCCCAGTCTGGATCCCCACAGCAGCAGAGGTCACCAGGCTCTCCACAGCTCTCCCGGGCCTCTGGTGGCAGCTCCCCAAACCAGGCCTCCAAGCCGGGCACCAGCCTCACCTCCCAGCCCCGGCCCCCCGTGCAGGGCCGCAGCACCTCCCAGCAGGGGGAGGAATCCAAGAAGACAGCTGCACCCCATCCCCATCTCAAGTAAGTGCTCTGGGGATCAGTGGGGGCAGGAAAGGGGGTGCTCTTCGGGGTCAGGCACTCAGAGCTAAAAAGGGACCCAGCGAGGCCTTTCTCCTGGGCTTTAAATAGGTAGAACTTGGTCTGGTGCATAGCATTTGTGGGCAGGGCCCAGGAAGCAGAGAGAAGGGCTCCTGGGTGCCCCCCCATAAATACATGTACTAGTGACCTCTTGCTGCTCAGCAAACCACCCCAACTTAGTGGTTAAGAAAACAACCATTTTCTTTGCTCACGATTTGGGAGTTCAGCAGTTTATCCTGAGTTTAGCCCAGCGGGAAGGTTCTGCTGGTGTCCCCTGTAGAACTTCTGGGTAGGATGAAGAATGCCAAGGTAGATTTGGATTTCAGATAAACAGCAAATAACTGAGTATAAATATGCCCCAAATTTGCATGGGATATACTGATACTTTAAATATATATATATATTTGCTTTTCATGTGAATGTACATTGGGCTGGGTGGCCTGAATTCTCACCTGCCAAGTCTGGCAAGCCTCCCCTCCCAGTTCACGCCTATCGCTGCATTGACTGGGGCTGGCAGACTGACTGGGGCTGGACGGCACTGGCACCAGCTGGGCCTCTCCTCCCCGGGCTGGGCCGGCGTCCTCACCTGGTCAGATTGCTTCTAAAAGGGGAAAAGTGGATGCCTCAAGGGTTAGGGGGCCCAGCTTGGAGGCTGCACAGGGTTATTCTGTCATCCGCCATTGTCAAAGCAGGTCACCTAGCCTAGACTCACAGGTGGGGACAGAGTCTTGACGGAAGGAAGCACCTGCCACCATGATGGGGGTGGGGTGACAATAATGGCCTCGGGAAGGAGATGGGGACGGAAGCCCAGAGTGTCAGATCCAGGAGAGGCTGAGGACAGGGAAGGTCACGGGATTGGACAGGGGGGAAGAGTGGGAAGGGCAGTGGGAAGGACGGGACGCGACTTTCCTGTGCTCACCTATGAAGACGTGTGCCACCACAAGACAGGAAGTCACTCCTTGTACATATATCATGTCAAATGCGCTCTGCTCTCATGTATTTCTAAAAAGAACAAATGTTTTAGAAGGTATAAAAAGAGGAAGAAGAGGGCTGAGGGTGGGCTTGATTAGGTCTTCATTTCAGACAAAGGAAGGAGCCTTCCCTGCCGTGGGGCACCAGTGACCTGCGGTGGCTGCCACACACCCTAGTTGGCCCAGCCAGTTGAGCACACAGGCAGGAGGGAGGTCCGGCCTCCCTGGTGAGGCCTGCTGCCTGAGCAGCCTGGGTGAGAGGGTGGAGCTGAGCTCCAGGGGCTGCCCGTCTCTGGCTGTGAGGGTCTGGGAGGGCCCACCAGAGCAGGACCTTCCTCTGCCAGCCGGATCTCTGTACCTAAAACATGGGGTGGCAACAAGCACTTGCAGATTGTGTGGGACATCCCCACCAGTCCCGGGTAAGGCCGAGAGGCCTGGGTTCTGGTGTCTCGACCATCTGCTCCTGGGATGGCCCCAGGCACGTCCTCGGGAGCCTAGGCCTGGGCCCCCAAACCCCGGCCTCTCTCTTGCAGCAAATCCCAGTCCCTGACCAACAGCCTCAGCACCTCGGACACCTCCCAGCGTGGGACCCCCAGTGAGGACGAGGCCAAGGCCGAGACCATCCGCAACCTGAGGAAGTCCTTCGCCAGCCTCTTCTCTGACTAGCTGTCCAGGCCGAGGGCAGGAGGCCTTGAACCAGGCCCCACTCCTGCCCCATCCTTCTCCTCGGCCTTGGTTCCTGAAGGAACAGAAGACAGGGCCTGAGAATGCACTTTCCAAATGCCTTGACCCAGGAACTGACTGACCATCTCCACGTGTCCCCACAGTCCTTTGCCATGACACTCCAATGCCGTCTGAATGAGTGGGGGGCCCTCAAGAGCCCCTCCGGGCTCCTCGAAGTTGGCCTTCTAGACAGACACCGCATTGCCCCCTGTCCCTGCTTGCTCCCTGCCTGTGACAGGTGAGCTGCTGTCCGGCTAGCTCCTCAGTGCTGTGCTCGACGCTGGGCAGACGAGACGCCCCTAGGCCCGGCCGCACCCCCCCACAGGCAGACACTGTTGTGCACCCCAGCAGTACAGGAGGCAATAATTTCTAACAAATAGAAAAGCAGTCCCAGCCAGGGAATCCACCACCTCCCCAGGCTAGCTCTGCCCAAGCTGGGGACCTGCCCTGGGAGCAGGCCGGCAAAGGCCCATCACAGCCAGGGGCAGCAGGGACCCTGAGGTCAACAGAAAGAAACCAGACCTGTGCCACTTGTGGGGCCTCTCGGAACAACAGAGGCAGAGAGGCACCCTCTTGTGGCACCAGGCCCAGAGTGCTGTCCTTCACTGGACAGGCAAGGGGGGCCACAGGTTCCTAAGGAATCCTGAGCAGAACCCAGAGGAGGAGACCCGCACTTGCTGAGAATAGGGTCAGGTGAGGGCTTCCCGTGTCTCTGCTACACCCCCTGGGGCCCCTCCACCTCCTCGCCTGTCAGGACCCAGGGAGAACCAGCAGATCCCAGGCAGAGGGTGGGAAGGAACTTCTGGTTCCTCGTTTCGCAGACTCTGCATGGCAAGGTGTTGGCATGTCTCTGGATTCCAAGAGGGTCCTGTGCTCAAACGTGTTTTGCGTCTCCTTTGGAGATGCACAGTACGAAATAGATGGCAAAGCTCTTAAAATTCCTGCAAGGGAAGAAACCTCAGCTCTGTGTTTCATCCTGACTTATTTGACAAAGCAAGTTAACCACAGAGTGGACAGAGAACTCCTGAGTCCCCTCCCAGGGCCCTCCCCGCATCTCAGCCCACCTCCCATGATCAGTGGGGTCCCAAATCACAAGCACCTGGTGCTAGAAACATCGTAGGTGCCATAAGCAGCCTCCTGGTCCCAGAATATTGTAACTTCACCAAGTTATTCCCTTACAGCCCACTTAGAAACTTGAAATATGTCTTCCCCTCACTGTCCTAGGGGAGGAGGTAGAAACTAGTGTCCCTGGCCTGGAACAGCTTCGAGGAATGACCAGCCTGCAGATTGCTGAGTAATCAGCTGAGGCCTATCCACGTTCCCAGGAGCATGAGAGAGTCACCATCTTTGTGGTCCTTGCAACCCAGACTAAAATGGTGAGGTCAGGCCAGAGCCCCCCTCCTGAACTGGGTCACTAGAACCCTGGGTCACAGAAGGACCTACCTTCAAGCTGGCTTCCCAACAGGCTATTGGCTAGAGACTGATACTGGCTCAGTATCAGAAGTGCAAACCTCCTGCCTGGCTGACAGAGATCCACTTTGGACCTTAGAGTCATCTTCATCTTGCCCTCTTTCCTCCCTCATGATCAGGTCTGTATTGAAAGCAAGAGAGCCTGAGCTGTCTTAGAGGTCCACTTTCTCCTCTTGTTCAGGATCCCTGGTCTCAGATTCAGTAATAAGTAGCAGCTCCACTTAAGAAACATCATAGAGCTCCTGTTGTCAGTGACCATTGGGAGCTGTGATCTGGCAGCTGGAGAGGGACAGGCTTAGGCCCAGTTAGCCCTGACTAGGATCAACAGGGGGAAAAAATGCCCTGGCGTGAGGTGAGAACTGGCGAGGACCTGGTTTTCTGCAGTACCCAGAAAACCCCGCCTCCTTTACTCTGCACCTGTGCTCTGTTGAGCGCAGCGTCTCTGGGACGATCCTGCTGGCACATCTGGACCTCACTTTGCCGCAGCTCCTTCCTCTCTGCTCAGGACCAGGCTGGCCGGGAGCCGCAGGGAGCATCCCAGGGGCAGCGGAGATTGGGAGATTGCCAGCACAGTCACCAGCATGGGGCTGCAGCTGCTTTGGGAGCATGACTGTCCCCACATTTGGCTAGACCCCCAAGGCAGGAGGAGGTGGGGCCTCAGGGCCAACACTTGCCACAGCCCCACTTTGGGGAGGCCACCTGAAGGTAGAGACGGATGAGTTTATAATTCAACACCACTTTGCTTCTTCCTCCTTTTCCTCCTCTGCTGCCTGACCTAATTCTTTCACCTCTTCCTAACAACTTCTTAAGGACACCAGGTGGAGCAGGAGAAAGGGAACAAGAAGGTGATGTCAAAGGCAGGTACCTTCTAAAGCTACTCTGTCTATTCATTTTGTAGAACTGGGGATTGAACACAGGGCCCCACACATGGGAGGCAAGTGCTCTATCACTGAGCTGCATCCCAGCCCCGGTAAATTGAGCAAAAGAGGGTGCAAATATCAGTCAACATAAGATTTGATCATTAGCCACGCAGTCAAGGATCGGGGGTCCTGGAAGTTCCATCACACACATTCTCTGCTGGGCAATCACTGGGCATTGACACTGTACATCCTAAAATCCCGTCACCTGACTTTGGGTTGTCGTTTTCTCTCTGGGGGTCTCTGACAACCTGCTTCCATAACAGACTGCTTCCCCACTTGGCCCTGAGAAGTGAGGAATCACTCATGTCGGTCTCCTGTTGAGAGAAGCAGAACCCCAGCCTCTTAGGTATGAAGGCCTGGGTCCTCCCTCCTCTCCTGATGGTGGCCATTGAGTTTGCCCAGTAGAAGGACCAGGGGGCTCTGCCCTAGGGGTCTGTCGAACGATTCCAGCACAGAGTTACAGGACTTGCAGTCTGGTTTCTTCCACTTTAAAAGACATATTCATTGCCCCCATTGTTCATGGGTAGATCCTTCAGAGAAATACCACTGAGCTGCCTTCTGAATCAGAGGAACCGTAGGGCGGGATGTGGGACCACAGAGTCCACATGCTGTCGGAGCTTGAGAACACGGGACACCCAGTGCCAAACGTCACTCCTCCACAGTCCCCTGCCCCAAGCTGAATAATAAAACAAAGCTCCAAACACACAGATAAGTGGTTACAGGCTGCTGGAAGTTTCTGGAAATGTGGGCCATGGCCGTGTGCAAAGCTGGTTACAAAGGCAAATGAAGCTTCCTTTCAGAACAAAGAAAGGGGTCAGAATTTCTAGTCAGGGGGCCCGGAACCTGCACCTGCCAGCCTCCCGGCTGTTTCGGATGCCTGCTGAAGTGAGGTCAGCAGCTCTGAGCTGAGCGTGCGGGAGGCCGGGCATGAGAGGCAGTGTTGGCCTGGATGTGCCTCAGTCACCAGTAGCTTGGGACCCGCTCCTCTGAAGAGCCAAACTTGTGCTCTGTAAGCAGGGACCACATGGCCTCATTTCCCACTTTCCTATATTCTGTCCCTTGTTCCTGGAGACACTCAGCATTCAAAAGTTCTCCCTGATACTCCAACTACGGTCACAACAAAGTCCTTGTAAACGCCTGAACATCCTGATCTTCACACCATCACAGATACGTCTAGATCCATGACATAGCATTAGTTTATAGCCAATGAATTTGAATAACTTTCTGTGTATGAGACAGAGGCTGGGAACGGATAGGTCTCATGGAGACCCTGATCCTCAAAACAGACAGTTTTCCCCCTACACTAGCACATGGTCCTTCCAAAAATTTAGCCTTTAATAATTGTGACATTTGGAAATGGGAAAGGACAAAAAGAAAGGGGAGTGAGAAATAGATTCTGAAAGGTTACATTTGTTGTTTTTGCTTTGTTTTACAACTTTGACCCAAAGAAAGGCTAGCATTTTCCCTCCAAGCTGACTTGTTGAAGCTGAAATACAACAAAGATCCATTCAATTTGTGCACAATGGTAGGGATTTTAAAAAACAGCTTCAGAGGACAGCCAGCCAGCCAGGGAAATGTCCTCCAGGTCTTCCTCCATCAGCATGATAACATGGTACTCTACTTCAGTTAAGGTCACCTTTCCAGGGACTCTACAATATGCGCGTCCTTTCTTTTCCACTAATTCCCTGGTTCTTTCATTACTGTTTCCTCTGATACCCAGGCCCTGCGGACAGATAGGGCAGTTAGCTCTACCTTCCCAAAACCTCAGGGCTGATGGGTATTCTCCACACGGTAACAGATCCAGCAGCAAACCCTGAAACAGAACATCAGGTTCCCTCTGGGACATCTCATCCGCGGTTCCTGTGAAAGGAGCCTGGGGACAACAAGCTGGTGAGGTACTTTGTGCATGAGCCACGAGCACGCTGCACGGCTGCAGTAGGTGTTCAGGACACGTTCCAAGTGGGCCCTCCTTGAAAACTATCATGCTAATAAAATATGAGCGATTAAGATTAAAGAAAAAGGCCGTCTTTCAAAGTGCATCATTGTAAGGAGGTCACTTGCCTAGAACCAAACCAAAAAAGATTGGTAAAATTTTGATAATAAAGAAACTGAAAATCAAAGACAATTTCTAACCTCAAAAAGACCTAAACTGAATCTGAGGATTGAGACCCTGAGACAGCTCTCTTGGTGAGCATGTTCCTCAGGCAAGAGAACCCCGGGCTGCCACTACTGGAGCCGGGAGGAGGCCTAGGGAGCTGCAGCTGGATCTGGCAGGCCTGTGCAGCCAAGGCCAGACCAAGCACAGGAGGCAAGCTGCTTTTCTTTTCTTTTTCTTTTTTATTTTGGCAGGGGGGTATTTTTTATTTTTATTTTTACAGATTGAATTTTGATTCATTGTACACAAATGGGGTACAAAAACTTTTCATTTCTCTGGCTGAACATGATGTAAATTCACACCATTTGTGTACTCATACATGTACTATGACATAATCCTACATCATTATAGGATAATGATGTTTGTCTCATTCCACCATCTTTCCTTCTCCTGAGCCCTCTCCTCCCCTCATTTCCCTCTACACAATCCAATGTTCCTCCATTTTTCCCTTACCCGCTCCTCCACCCTGTTATGTATCAGCATCCACTCTCAGAGAAAACATTTGACCTTTGGTTTTTTTGGGATTGACTTATTTCACTTAGCATGATATTCTCCAATTCCATCCATTTACCTGAAATGCCATAATTTTATTCTTCTTTATGGCTGAGTAATATTCCATTGTGTATATATACCACAGTTTCTTTATCCATTCATCAGTCGAAGGGCAGCTAGGTTGGTTCCACAATCTAGCTATTGTGAATTGAGCTGCTGTAAACAATGATGTGGTTGTGTCACTGTAGTATGCTGATTTTAAGTTCTTTGGGTATAAACGGAGGAGTGGGATAACTGGGTCAAATGGTAGGTCCATTCCAAGTTTTCTGAGGAATCTCCATACTGTTTTCCAGAGTGGCTGCCCCAATTTGTGTCTTTTTCCCCACAATACCTATTATTGCTTCTATTCTTGATAATAGCCATTCTAATTGGAGTAAGATGAAATCTTAGGGAAGTTTTGATTTCAATTCTCTAATTACTAGAGATGTTGAACATTTTTTCATATATCTGTTGATTGCTTGTAGATCCTCTTCTGTGAAGTGTCTGCTCATAACTTAGCCCGTTTATTGATTGGATATTTGTATTTAAGTTCTTTATAAATTTTGGAGATTGGTGCTCTATCCGAAGTGCATGTGGAAAAGATTTTCTCCCACTCTGTAGGCTCTCTTTTCACATTATTGATAGTTTCCTTTGCTGAGAAAAAGCTTTTTAATTTGAATCCATCCCACTTAATGATTCTTGCTTTCGTTTCTTGTGCTTCAGGAATCTTGTTAAGAAAGTCTGGTCCTAAGCCAACATGATGATTTGGACCTACTTTTTCTTGTTTGGTGCAGGGTCTCTGGTCTAATTCCTAGGTCCTTGATCCATTTGAGTTAAGTTTTGTGCAGGGTGAGATAGGAGTTTAATTTCATTTTGCTGCATATGGATTTCCAGTTTTGCCAGCACCGTTTGTTGAAGAAGCTATCTTTCTCCATTGTGTTTTGGCACCTTTGTCTAGTATGAGATTCCTGTAGTTATGTGGGTTTGTCTGTGTCTTCTATTCCGTACCATTGGTCTGCCTGTCTATTTTGGTGCCCTAAATACCATGCTGTTTTGTTACTATTGCTCTGGAGTATAGTTGAAGGTCTGGTATTGTGATACCTCCTGCATCACTCTTCCTGCTCAGGATTGGTTTGACTATTCTGGGTCTCTTATTCTTCCAAATGAATTTCATGATTGCTTTCTCTATTTCTATGAGGTACATCATTGGGATTTTAATTGGAAGGAATTGCATTGAATCTGTATAGCACCTTTGGTAGTATGGCCATTTTGACAATATTAATTCTGCCTATCTAGGAATATGGGTGATCTTTCCATTTTCTAAGATTCTCTTTAATTTCTTTCTTTAGTGTTCTGTAGTTTTCACTGTAGAGGTCTTTCACCTCTTTTGCTAGATTGATTCCCAAGTATTTTATTTCATTTTTTGAGGCTATTGTGAATGGAGTCCTTTTCCTAGTTTCTCATTCAGAGGATTCACCACTTATGAATAGAAATGCATTTGATTTATGAGCAATGATTTTATACCCTGCTACTTTGCTGAATTCACTTATTAGTTCTAGAAGTTTCCTGGTGGAGTTTTTTGGATCCTCTAAATACAGAAGCATGCCATCAGCCAATAGCAATAGTTTGAGTTTTTCTTTTCCTATTTGTATCCCTTTAATTTCTCTGGTCTGTCTGATGCTCCGGTGAGCCATCAGACCACACCTCCACAGGACACAGCTTCCCTCCAGCCACCCTGCGGGCACAGCAGCCTTTCAGGACCTGCCCCTCCCTGCGCAGCAAACGGGCCTATCTCTGCTGCTCTCCTAACTCCATAATCAGCATGGTGGCTCACTGTGTATCTGGAATGGGTGAAGGATGCAGGTGGGTCAGGGGTAGGCTAGCTACGCCAGCCTTGTGCATACAAGGAGTAGCTTAATTTATCCACGGGGACTAGCTCACTGCTGAAGCCTTTTCGTGCGTATCCCATGCATTTATCCTGAGGGCGAGCTGGCTGGTGACACTGACAAGGGTCAAGAGCCGTCCTAGGCCCTTAAGCGGCCACTGATTAAATTAAGGGTTTCAGCCTAATTAATATTTAGACTCTAATAGGAGGTGGCACTTTGGGCTTGGCTGAAGACAAATTGGACGGCTGGGCACCATGCTAGCCAAATCGCTCCATTTATCAAGCTTGGTGAAGAAAGGACACAAAAGCTCCCTTGTGTTCCCACAGACAAAACATGCAGCCCATAGAGGAGACGTGACAGGCGGACCCTGTGCTCAGATCTCAGTGGACAGGCCAAGAGGAAAAAGGAAAAGAGCTAGGAAATGTTGGCATTAGTGAGGCATTTCTTTAAGGGAAACCAATCTGAAACATTGCTTCCACAGTGTGTTAATCTTTTAAAATCCCAAATCCCTTTCATAATATTTTACCATCAGTCCTGCCAATTTTAATTTTATTCTCCAAACCCTCCTATTCAAAGCATCTGTTATCTACCACCTTCATTAAGAGAAGCAGCAAGGGGATATTTCCCTGTCGAGCGTTGTACCCATTCTGCTGTGGAACAGCAGAAACAAGCGTGCCAACCTTCAGGAATCCCAGGGGAGACAGTGAAGTTAACTAGTTAAATCTTTGTGACTTACCTAGAACATTGCAGTCATCTCAGCCCTCCGCACCCTCTGTAGTCAAGTGGAGTCTACCCAGAGGAGTAATGCCCAGGCTACAGCACAGAGAACAGAGGCCTGCCCAGCTCCTCCGAGGCTCTGCAGGCAGACTCTAGTGCCCAGGAGCAGGGCCCTGAGAACAGAGAGCAAAGGGAGGCATGTCCAGCTCCATCCGAATGAGAAAGCATTACAGAGGTATTAAGCTAGGCAGTGGTTTCAGCAATTGGAAAGAACCAAGCAAGAGCCAGAGGTTGGAATCCAAGAGTGCTCCACAAGGAATCACAATAACTTCATCTGGAAAGAAAGCCTACCTCCCATGCCTGGATTCCAGCCACTCCAAGCCAGTATTTTCGTTTATAAATAGGGGGTAAGGGAAGGGAGCAAGCGCCTGTTACTAAAAATAACTAAAGGGGGAACTTAAGGGGCCATGGAAAGGTGTTAAGGCTCCAGATGTAGATCTGTACCCTCCCCCAACACCTGCCCTGGGACTTGACTTGCTGGTTGTCAAGACGACGTCAGAAAATCATGCACTGAACAGGTTACTGCCAAACCACGACTTCCCCTCATTATGTACCAGCAATACACACACTCACAAGTCTCCATCTAGTGACAGGAATGTAGGACCTCACAGGCTTCTATGAATTTAGCTGCCATCGTGAGCAGACTTTGAGGGCTGTTGTAGGAATGTGTAATGAACTGTTGTGAAAAGTGTGCAGTTAGGTTCAGGGCGCGTGGCCAATATTCTAAACAGAGAGAATTGTGACAAGTCCCAGTGAGCCTGAGGGAGGCTGGACACCAGCACCCACGTGGGTCCCTTGAAGTCTATTCAAAATGGCTGTGTCGTCTGGTGCTTGTGGCCATCACTGTCTCCCACGCCCACTTCCCTCCCCCCACAACCTTTCCAGTGTGACTTACATTACTTGGCCACAAAGAGGCATACCAGAGAATTAGAAAATATTTGGGCCCATCAAAGCTTTGGGGTGGCCCTTTCAGCCAAGCCCCCCTCCCCAAAAGCCATATGGCATCTAGCAGAAACTCATTTTAAAAAGACTGACCTGTACCTCAGATATTACAAAATACCACAGAAAGCAAAGTCAGCAGCTCCGATCCTCCACCGACACATTAAGCTACTAAAGGTGATGTGGCTTCTAGAAAATCATATTGACTGGATGTCCTTCACTGGGATGGAAAAAAGACTCAATGTACATGTGTAGCAAAAAAAAAAAAAAAAAAAAAAAAAATTTGCTTGTATATAAGACTCAAAATATTCCTGCAGCACATGACATTCCAAGCCATCTCCTTATATGCAACACAGATTTTTTAAAAAGCAGGAAGACATTGGCAATATTCCTAAATATTTTCTGCAAATGCTAATCATGTTATATTCCTGTTGTGATTCAGATTTTAATTTATCACTATAGCATGTTTCTATGGTTGTTTGTATAAGTCACTTGTGCTTGGCCTTTTTCTCCTAGGAAAAATAAACCTTGAATTTTGTGTAAAGGCTTAAAAAGCAAATATTCTTCAAACATTCTTCAAATAAGAGGAGGCTGTCTCTGCAAAGCAAGCAGCTGATCAGCACTCAAAGCCTAACTCTAGGGGCCACCTACTTAGACCATAAATAAAGCCACCATTTTCAAACCACAAGGGGAGAGAAGTCCTAACACCCTCCCTCCAGCAGGCACAGGAACCAGAATCCCTGTAACCCAGTGGTCTGCAACCTGTCCTGCTTGAGAGCCCGGAAGTCCCACCACACAACCTGTAAGAGCTTCGGAGAAGGGAGGGTATGATCCAGCCCACGTTTAACAGAACTAGTTCTGCTCTTACTGATTTATAAATCCAGTTCTTGTTTAAGGAGAACCACAGAAAAAAGAAAATGAGCATGAATGCTCTGCAGTAACAATCTGCTGGACTCAGCAGGTTCCCTGATACTTTCAAAGTGTCCAAGTAATGACACTTTATCCAAAATGTCTGTGCGCCTGTGCTGGATATTTATTAAATATCTTTCTGTGGGGTTGGGGTCGTGGATCAGTGGTGGAGCGCTTGCCTAGCATCTGTGAGGCACTGGGTTCCATCCTCAGCACCACATATAAATAAAAGAATAAAAATAAAGGACCATCAACAACTAAAAATTTTTTTTTTAAATATTTTTCTATGAAAAAAGTCAAGACAGCCATGTAACTCATACCTTTTTTTTTAATCTGGTGCACAACATTATCAGTGTAACAAGCTCCATTCTAGAGAGGAATCCAGAGCAGGGAAATCATTAGCAAACTAGTCCTGCAGCCAACCTTTCCACAGAGCAACCTTGGGGCCACACCACCCCTGAAGCTGTAAACACCCACAGAAAGGCTCTGGAAATGCCCGTTTCACCCCAGGTTCAGAACCAGCTCTAGAGACCAGCACCCGGGGAGAGGGTATCTGCAGCTTTAAAAAACAAACAAAGCCAAGTGGAGCGTCAGAGTGAGATTGCAAACCATCACATGAACGACAGCCGGCTGTCAGAGGACCGGCCTCTACTGGGCCTGAAGGGAAATCTGTCACTGGGGCCCCCTCGCCCTGGCAAGATAGGGTTAGGTCCCGGAAGGGGGCCAATCGGATCGAAACGTGGTCTGAGCGGAGGGAACTGGCCAGGTGTCTCCCCAGGCCCCGGGATGAGAGAATTGATAGGGTCCCCGACGTAGGGAAGCGTTGGTCTTTCATCGTATTCACCACCGATGATTCCCGGAGGGAGCAGCGAGCTGGGATGGAAGGGGTGCAGGGGGCCAGGGTAGAACGGGATGGGGTAGGGCGACGACGGCAGGAACATCACGTGCCGCCCTCTCTGAGCTTCTTTTCTTTGCTTGTGCCTCTTCCTGTATAGCTATAGGGAAAAAGAACGAGACGTGGTAAGTGTTCAGAGGTTTCCCCACGTGCCAGTTCACTGGGCATACAGCTCTCTGTCCTGCCTCACACGCTTCCCCAGCCACAAGCACTGTGCAGGACAGCACCTGTGCCGGGGCGCTCTGCAGAGAGGGCTGCAGCCCCACACGGCGCCAAGTGAGTTCTGTTCTTTAACACACTGCAACTGAGCCCCTGGGCTAGTCTGAGGTCACAGGAAATCCAGAGGAGGGCGGGTGAGTGACATACTTTCCAGAGCTCCTCATATGATATGCAAGTGTAGATCAGCCTTTTGTGAAAGTGGAAAATTTAATACCTGTTTAAAAGGTCATGCCACAAAATATAAAGTCAAGGTATTGGAAGGATGAGGGGCAGTACTTAAATTCATTTTATTCACCTAAATTAGGCCCCCAATGATCTCCATTTAAAATACAAAATAGGTGCCTATTTTCAAGGATGGAACATATCCTAAGTAATAACACTTTCACTGAATTTCATTCTTCTCTAGTCCTTCATCCTAAAAGAATTTTTCTCAGTCTTATCAAACTATTTCATGGTTGTCACCTGCAAATAAAACATCATTTGTTCTTTTTCTTTCTTTTTTTTTTTTTGTGGTGCTGGGGATTGAACCCAGGGCCTTGTGCTTGCAAGGCAAACACTCCACCAACTGCGCTCCATCCCAGCCCATCATTTGTTCTTTTCACAATGCACTATGCTAACTAGCTAAACGGTTAAGACTACTCCAGGACAACAAACGCAAATTATTGTGCAACAGGAGTAAGCAAGAATGTTTCATGTAAAAATGAAAGCAATCACCGTTAAGATTTCTTTTCTGTATAATTACAGGAACACAAGAACTACATCTAAAGTAAAAGTCGAAAACATCTTCATTTATGAAGATAGGTTTCATTACATCATAATAAAGGTGAAAATATACGCTTGATGCATTAATTTACTGGTTACTCCTGTGTCAGATACACTGGCCTTGACATTTACAAATACCTACTTCTTTCCAATCTGTGTCTCGAGCTCGGACAGTACCATCTAGAAAGCAAAACAAAAAATAAGGAATTAAAAACCCTTCATTCACCTGGCATTTCAACAGTGGGTTTGTTTTGTCCTAAAGAAACTGAACTTCCCACTCAGCATAGAGAGGAACACAAGACATTTGCATAACGCCCTGTATCATTCCTTTCCCGAATCTAATTCAAACCCTTTCTCAATAGCTCAGGGGGCTGTCACTGCCCTGCACCGTGTTAATTCCTGCTGTGATCTCCAAGGGACTCTGGAGGGTGATGTGGCTGCTCTCCCCGCTTCAACTGGTCACATGCACACTGCCTCAGCAGGTGTGCCAGCTGCTTCTCCAGTGTCACATCAAACTAGGTTCATATCATGACCCTCGTTCTTTGGGGCAGGTCAAGCTGATTCAGGCTTTCTTCCATTTTTGGGTTAGATTACTTCCTCTCAACCACGTTTTGAAGGATTTCAACTATCAAAAGTATAAGCACAACTAAGTATTTTTCATGTACTTATTTATTTGAAATATATGACAAGAGGACAGAAGAACCCAACCAATTATGGTAGTAATGAAGAGTCTGGATTAAAGATGGTGATGTCATTAAAAAAAAAAAAGATCGTGATTTCTACAAATTATTCCAACTGCAGGAAGTCAGATTCAAGGCCCAGCCCCGTAACACTGCCTGCAAGGACACTGAGCTCATGGAGGAGCCTGATCCCACTGTAAACCCAGACTCCAGCACACATGGAAGGGCGCCTGTCTCTTGTTGCGTCACAGCCGGTTCCTCCTTGTCGGCTCTTCCAGATGTGTTGGTACCTTTGTCTTTACTTTTTACGTATATATATGTATGTATGTATGTATATGTATGTATGTGTGTGTGTGTGTGTGTGTGTGTGTGTATATATATATATATATATATTTAGTTGTTGATGAACCTTTATTTTATTCATTAATATGTGGTGCTGAGAATTGAACCCAGTGCCTCACACATGCTAGGCAAGCTCTCTACCACTGAGCCACAACCCCTGCCCTGTCTTTACTTTTTGAATATGATTTTTTTTTTAACTTTTTAAAGTATTTGCTGACAGTTGTAGCTTTGGATTCAGGAAAGTAAGCAAAGAGACAGGGAGGAGGAAAAGAAACAAACTAGGCATTCACACTACCCACATTTTAAATTTTAAAAGAAAAAAAAACTTTAACAGTCCAAGTGACTCCAAAGGGAAGGTTTCTATCCCCAGATTTTTAGTCACTGAGATGATTTGTTAAATCTTCTCATCCAAACTGCTTTTCCTATGAACCACATAACGTACTTTGCATTGCAACAGAGACTACAGCTACATAAACATAACGGAAATAGAAGTCTATTTCTATGTTATAAACAGATACTGTTTACAAAATAAATACCAACTGTTCTATTGTGATTTTATTTTATTTGGGGGGGGTGTGTTTCCGTAAAATGACCCATTAAGTTGATTTCATGACTCTCGAGGGTCAAACAGTTTAAGAAACATCAACATGCAGTGTCGAAATGGCAGCAGAAGTGCCACCACCAGGCTTTCGGCCTTGACCTGGTGCACAGGTTCTACTGTCACCATCACCACCAAACTGATCACCGGGTCACCACACTGTGACCATAGGGAAACAATATTGCCTGAGCTCATCAATGGTGAGCGGCTCTCCTAACTACAAACAGGCCTCAACAACTGACGGGGTGAGAAACACAGCTCGTTTCCACGACACTGAGTGGCCTTTAGAGAAAAGGCAAAAGAATAAACCTGTCATACTTTCACTTCTCTATCCTGAAATAACACACTTAGTCAAAGGGTTATTTGTGTTGCCAAGAACACAAAAAGGAGTGGAAGGCTTTGGAGACACAGGCAAAGACTTAGGATCTCTTTATGGCTAAGGCTCTTCCCTATCATTTGCAACTCAAAAAAAAAACTGGGCAAGTGGAGCAGCCATGACCATGACAGCCACAGTGAGAAAGATCCTCTTCCTAAGCTAATATGGCAGTAGGGAAATCACCTCGAAAGTCCCGCAGGTACAAACACCTCCACAGCAGCGGGTCACCTGAAGCAATAAAGAGGTCACGACAGACTGCAGACAGAGACAAGACAGAACGAACATCCAGGAGTCGGAAGATCCGCAGCTTCAGTTCCAAGGGGAGGACCAACAACCCAAACACATCTGGCAGGTTCAGTGCTGAAAGAGAAAAGAGAGTAACAGGTACTCCTGAGTAAAGGGCATCCAGGTTTCCCCACACAAACTCTGCCTCCTGTTTCTTTCTAAAGAAGTGACAGACTAGATACAGTCTTAAGTATCCAGTATGCATCATCTACAGCACATGTTAACCCCAGGCTGACTCTACTGCCACCAACTCACCAACCTAGGCCCCTCCTTTCCTTTACATTTTGCAGAAAGACAAACACTTTTGAATACAGATTAAATAAATAACCAGGTCAACTGCTAAATACTTGCCAATGGCTTCCTCTGCCTCAAGCAATACTAAATGCAACAAAATTCCTCTATTCAGCTACAGCAAATGGACAACCCACTGGCTTTCAGAACTGGTCCCAACCCTGCTGTTTACCAGCTATGTGCCTCTGGACAAGTTAAACTCTGTCTAGCTCAATTTCCTGTACAATGGGTTAGGAGTATTATGTAGCACTTACCTTACTGTGTTATGAGAATTAAATGCATAAACAGAATCATATTTAGAAAACACTTGGTGTATCACAAGCATTCAAGAGTTAGCAGTAACTATTATCTGACATTTAGCAGGCTGAGGAAAAAGGAAGCAAAGAAATTTAGAAACAAAGCCAAGAAAGGGAAAGAAAGAATATGTCCCAATGTCAAAAGAAAATCATTTTTTAATTAAAAATTGAGTTATCTGTCATTTGAAGTACTTGAAACTAGAAGTGTTTCACATTTTCGTTTTTTAGATTCTAGAATATTTGCACAAACGTTACTGATCAAGCATCCCTATTCCAAAAATCCAAAATCTAAAACCTTTGAAGGTCTTGCTTCCAATTTTGGAGCATTTCATATTTCCGACTTTCACACTGGGGATGTTCAACCTGTACTAGCTCCTTTGCAATATTTGCAATACTATTCTGTACTAGCAAAGAAAACAAAAACCCAACAACATATCTATGAGTTTTCAAATTCCCATTATTCCCCATCTCTCTTCACCAACTAAAGAAAATAACAGCCATGGCACTGTGCACCTTGAAACCAAAACTATTTATTCCTCTACACATAAATAGTAAATAAAGCATACATATCTGTTTGTGCAAGTCTGAAACTCCTTACCAGCTGAAGGATTGTGGTAAATCGTCTTTTGGTTCCCAATAACTTCCCTCCTGTGATTAGACTTCCTTGCCCCACTACTCTTGGGTTTGGCCATTTTTTATTTACTCTGCCCAGTGAAATGTGAGTGGAAGTGACCTTTCACTTCTGGGCCAAAGCTTTGAAATTCCACAGTGTTGGGTCACTAGCTCTCTGTCCCCACTGCCCAGGAAGAGCACGTACTGGATAAAGAGCACTCTTTCAGACAAAGCAAACCACACACCAGAAGCACAGGACTGACAAAAGTGCTCACTTTAAGTGAATAAGAGTTTTAAAATATTTTTTACTGCAACAAAAATGAGAAAGCTAATAACAAAGCCCTTGACCCAATGATGAACCTTATAGAATTACAATACTGTCATCCATAAAACAAGTGTGATAAAATCCACTTCAATGTTATGAGCATTAAACATCCACCAGCTTGTTAAACATCTGACGAAATGCCCAACAGAGTTCCCAGTCAATGTTGGCTTAAGAAACAAAAACAAAACACTTAGACCCAATGCACAAGCTACTTATTATATTATTTATGTGTGTGTTTATTGAACACCTATTTGGGACAGATCTGTGCCAAACCATGGAACATAAAAGTGAGTAAGACTTACACCTACTTTCCATTCACAACCTTACAAGGAAAGCAATCACACGGACAATCATGACACACTGCAAAAGGTTACAGTAAAAAGACACACAAAATGCTATGGAACACACACAAAGGACATGATACCACTGGAGGAGGAACACTGAAGCTTAGTTTTAAGAGAAACTTTCAGTAAGAGAAAAGAGAGAAGTGAGACATCAGAGTCACCAAGCACATCCCCTGACTGCTATTCCCAGGCATTAATTAACCAGTGCTGACTTGTCACCCCCCTCTTACCTTGCCTGGTGACAGCCAGAAGAGGGTACACCAGCTGATCTTTGAATAGGCGGGAGAGCTTCTGAAGGTCTTTGTACACCTTGGCTGCATTTTCCCCTAGAGTATTTTTTAGAAATTAAAAATCAAAACACACAAAGTTTTCAAGCAGAAAAACTTGAAAAGTCTGTCTGTCTTCTACCTCTACCAAATCAAAGTGGTAAAAAAATATTCATAAATAATTCCTACACAGAAAAACAGCAACCAAAATCCCCAGTAGAGGAAGAGGCAGAGTGCATGACTGATAAAACTGAATCACAGAGGTAAAGCTGAAATTCCCATATCAAATTATCGAAGCTGTGCCCAGCCTATTAGCTCATGGGCTTTGACTAAGGAGAAAACTGTTGAATGCGATTCACACATAAAGCAGGGATTTCCAGACTATCCACCAATCCCTTCTGGACACTGGGCACACAGTGAAGAACCGCTCAGATGGAGCCTAGAGCTTAGTGAAATGACGGTATTTATCACATGATGACTAGGTATCAGCAAGTGTCAAGCATTGCTTGAGACTCCTCTCACATCAGCAATTCTCCAAGAAAGAGACAGATACTATTATTTCCATCTTAAAAATAGAAAAAAGTACAGTAAGCCTGTCCACAGTGCCACAGTGAGTGGCAGAGGCGGGGAGGGTCCAAACAACGGCTATCTGCTCCACAGAACTTACCCCATGGATTCACAGAACTGACATCACCCAGGCACAGTGTAGAAATACTGAATCTCGGGGCCCACCACAGCCCTACTCAATCAGAACCTGCATTTCAGTAAGATCTCCAGGGTATCCACAAGTACACTAAGGTGTGGAAGCACACCAAACTGCCCTAAAGTTCCCCACTCTATTTCTGCTGCTCACCAAGTATACAACTTTGAACAAACTACCTACCCATCAAATCCTTACCTGTTTAAAGAGAACACCACTACCCCCGAAGAGCTGTTAAAATGTAAAGCTCCATGCACACATGCCTAACATGGCAACAGTGTGTGCCTGCTCCCTCCCCATCCCAGGCTGATATATTTCACTCTCTATAGTACACCCATTCATAACTTGATTCATAAGCACAAGGAAAGAGATGCAGTTAAACTCTAAATCTTTGCTGGTTGAACCTGCAATCTCAAGACTGAAATCTGATGTCCAGAACTCATTTTAAAAATAAACTTGATTCAAGGTCTTTCTCAAGTGTAAAACTGATTTCCTTTCAATTTTTCGTTTCAACAACCTATCTTATAAGTGACTAGGGACTTAAAAAGGTCAAATAACAGTACTTAGTGAAAGTTACTAGGGTCTATATTATAAACCACAATAAAATGCATTAAAATGATTTGCCAGGGCTGGGGACATAGCTCAGTTGGTAGAGTGCCTGCCTCGCAAGCACAAGGTCCTGGGTTCAATCCCCAGCACCGCAAAAAAAAAAAAAAAAAAAAATGACTTGCCAAACGAACAGCAAATCTCTATCCAACATAAAAAGTGCTTTATTAAAAAAATAATTAAAATAGTCCATACACTTACACAAAGGCATTAATTTTCTGCCTCCATTTCCTTTTTCCTTAAGAGAAATAAGATGAAGAATCTGAGCTAGATCCCTAGAGAAGCTGTTTTTAAACGGTTAGGAGTCAGATATATCTACTCCAATTCTAAATACCCCCATTTAAGTTGTGAAGCAACTTAACCTCCTCCAGACCTGTTTAAAGTCCTACCAAATAGTCATAAAAAAATTCCTGTGGATTGTAGGGTATTTCGTCTACAGCAAAGTCCTCCCTACTAGAGACGAATGCAGTGATATAGCCAGGGAATTTCAAGTTTTTCTTATTCTAATAGAAAAGCACCTTTATAGATTCATCAGTCAAGCTCATGCATCTAGTTCAAGATTTTGTCCTAAAACCTGGTTCTGGAGGGCAAACAATATCCGAGGTTTACACTGGTTTGTGACCTTCCAAAGGGTCACAGTACATAAATACATAATATAATTGTGGTATTAAAGTTTAATGGAGGAAAGCAATTAAGGAAAAAAAGAAAAAAACACCTACAGTGTTACAGAGTGACAGTAAAAAGAAAAAAAAAAGGTTAATACTGGTTTAGTCTCACATTAGATGTTTAATTCAGCTAATGCCCAAGTTCTATGTCCAACCAAAGACCATTAAGAACACTCTCCTATCTTCTTCATCTCATCTAAAAGTTTTCAGTCTTTCTAGATTTCTTTGAACTTCTCAAAGCTTCGCCCCACTGTTAAGGCATGGTTACATCACCTGGCTCCTCTGTGCAAATAAAGGATTCTGGCAGCAGCTGCAATCTTTTCACACTTCGAATCTCACTGCTGATTTTCAGTGTAGCTGTAAATAAGCAAAAGAAATATGATTTTAAAATGCTGTCACTGTTATCAATCGCCTTCCTTTTTTAGGACAGGCCTGCATTTCCTTAGCCGCAAGGCACTAAGGACACATAATGCTATTTCTTTCCCCCACTGCAAGGTCAAAAGTGTAAACCTGCACGAAGTAAACTTACCCTCAAACGCCACCTTTAAAAACTACAGTAAGCATCTTTATGTATAGTCCACTAAGTATTACCAACAGCCGCTCATTAGGAATTGAGAGATATGCAACAAGGTTAATAGGAGGCAGCTAAACACAATAAAACCATTATTTCTAATGCAGTCACTAAAACCAACACTCTTTCTTTTTTTTTAAATTTAATCCTTGGCAATGGGTCCACCCTTGTTCATTAAAAGAATCCTGCTAGTTTTCACAGCATCGTCAGTCTAGGCCCAAAGGACCGACATTCTCGACATCACCAGAGGGCTCAATTTTAATCATGTATACAAAGCCGCACTTCATCTCCATCCATGAAAGAGCCAGTGATGTGCTTATGCACACGTGCACCAAGCAGGCTGCCTTGAGTGAAGGAGAGATTTAAGGATACTCTGTTCCTTTTCAAAGTATCAAGCCTGGAATGGCTGGCTGCCACACAAGCCTGAAAGTAGCCAATTGCCAAGAAGAGTGAAGGAACAAAACATAGGAATTAAGAAATCATCAAGACAATGAGTAGACAGAGGTTATTATGTGCGCGTCATTAAGTGTTTCCATAAGAAATACAGGCAAAAATTACAACTTCACATTAACTATTTGGTAACTTGAACTGCGATGTGACACAGCAGAACATCTAGATAAAGGCAGAAACTAGTGACACTGCATATAAGAATGTCAGACTAAAAGCTACATAGACTCACTGTAAAGAATTGGTGACAAAATGCTGCTAGGGCATCCTAATGCCATCATTTTTTCAAATACAGGAAATAAAACAAAAATGCTGTCATTCCAATCCTACATGCCATATAAACCAGCTGAAAGGACAAACCTCAAAAACCAAAACAGAATAAAAGTGAAAGATCCTGGTGACTCAAATAAACCCCCAGAATGTGTGATTATGAGACTATCCCGGGGGACCACAGGGAGCTGGTGTGAACCTGATGAGCTAAAATGAAATACAAAGATGAAACATACTGCTCGCTCAGTGAAGCTCCTCAAAGAAAGAGGAGACATTTTAAAAAACTATTCAGAGAGAGTGACTTTCATGAGGAAAAGGAGAGGATAAAACATACACATACTAGGGTCTCAGGACCCTTAGTGGTGCTCCTATGCACTGCTGGTCACAGAGATGCCAAAATGCATGAAGAGGGACCAGCCCAGTCTCACAATCCCAGTTCAAGACTTTCATTAAAAATATAAAATAGGGGGCTTGGGGCTATAGCTCAGTTGGTAGAGTGCCTGCCTCGTAAGCACAAAGCCCTGGGTTCAATCCTCAGCACTGGAAAAAAAAAAAAAAAAAAAAAAAAAAAAAAAA
>JAJEJO010002136.1:400086-489077 GCA_020662805.1 Glaucomys volans
GAGGCACTGGGTTTGATCTTCAGCACCACATAAAAAATAAATAAATACAAATAAAGGTATCCACCCACAACTAAAAAAACATTTTAAAAATATATATATAACAACACATAAAAAAAGAAAAGTATTCTGGAAGAGTTCATATGACTCATCTCACTCCTATCATCACACAGCTGCCCCCAAAAGCAAAGAAGAAGACATCAACATGGCATGGCTGACCCCAGACGGAAGGCTGCTGGCCTCAACACCACTTGTACCCTGTAACCTTTCAGACGCATGCTGTCGCAGGCCTATAAACTAAAGAAAGCTGAGTGATCCAACCACATCGTGATCACCAGTCACTGAAGTGCCGAAACACCTGAAGAGAAACACGTGAAGCACACAAGCTATGTACTCAATCATGAACCAGCAACATGGCTGTGCTGCCAGCTACCATTGACGATGATCAGGTTTCCCAAAGGCACGCAGGTGAGCGCCACAGAGCCACCCTCACAGAGAGGATGCGTGTACTGCAGCTTGTACACACCACCCGACTTCCACTTCTCTGGCATGGACACAGCTTTGGCTTCAGTCCCCTGAGGAATAAAATAAAAGGAAAATGAGCAATGAAGAAAAGTGATACTCTCAAAAACATTAAAAATCCAAAAGGCCCCCAACTTGTTAAAAAGCCACATTCCTTATAGTCCCTTTAATAAAATGTGCCCCATCAGTAACCCTGCCATTAATAAAGGACAGAATATTGTAACAATTTTCTATTAAAATTTTGGTTAAAGAAACATCATAGAAATAAAGTTTAATTTCTTCAAAGACACTTCTCCCCCCAACAAAGCAGGCATTATGCAAGATCCCAACTTCAAATATCACTTTCTTTGTAAAGCCCTTTTCAAAACAACTGTCATTCCCTCTTCCACTCCCTCACATTGTTTGCATTTTTATATACTTCTATTATATTGTTAATTTATTTGTTCTTTGTGTACTGTAATTCTTTTTATTTGTCTCCTCACTTACTTATGGACTTGAGCACAAGAAGTGTTCCAGTATCTTGATTTTCTAATTCCCAGCTCAGTACGCAGCATGCCACATGTGTGAAGAATCTGTGGATTACTCCCCATCTCGTAACCCACTTGGCCCTCGGGCCAGCAGCATGGGCATTATGCAGGAGTAAGCAAGAAGCTCAGGCTCCATCCTAGATTTACTAAGTCAGAATCTGTGTTCTAATGGGATCTCAGACATTCCTTAGCCCACTGAAGTTTGAGAAGTTCTACTATAAAATGTTCTCCTCTGTGATCCCTGGCATCCTGTATATACCAATGTCTTTCCTAAAACTTATCCCAAACAGTGTAACAGTTTACATGCCTGCTTATCTCTGCCACTCTCAGACTGGGCAACTTGTGAACAGGAATCACCCACATGATAAGCAACTTGAGAGCAGGGACAAAGCCTGTGCCTGACATCAGTAGATGCTTATCAGTTAATGGATGAATGAGAAAACACAGACAAGCAACTACAACATAAGAACAATGTTCCTCTTCCTAACTAAATCTTAGTAAATTACTGGCATTTCATAAAGCCATTAACATAAAAAAAAACAGCTGTCCAGGCACATCCAAGCCAGATTCAATGCCCCATTTTATCTCATATTACCATATATAATCTTTTGTCTTTTTTTTAACTATAGTTACCATTACCTCTGCAATATTAATCACTGAAAAAGGAAATGAAGAATCAAAAAAAGAAGGAAAAAAGGGAAGGGCACATTTACTGAATGCCTGTCACTGTGTTCGGCACTTCTGTTCACCATCCAACTACGTTAAATAAAGAAACCTGGAACGCTACAGCGCCCTCGTGATACCTATTGATGCAGTGGGACGCACCCCACAAGGCGTGTGGGTGTTGCTGGTAGCACCTACCTGAGGTATGTACCCTGACTCCAACATAAGGAGATGCACCAACACTATCAAGGCATCGCTGGCATTAGAGCAGCTGGCTGACTGGTACAAGGTCTCTAAGGAATGTGGCACCTGCCCTGCCACGGCTTCGCTGCAGAGCATAGGTTCTGAAGGACAGAAGCCTGAGCCCTCCTCCATATCCACGACATCCTGGGTTGACTCAGCTTCAGAAGTTTGACTAGGCCCTGACTGAGGAGGATAAGGAAAAAAGAATTCATTCAAAATACTTACTTTTACACAGTACATTTTGCGTCCTAGGCTCAAAGCCAAAGCGCAACACTAGGTTTAGAAACAAGACATTTTAAGGGAGCCATCATAAAGAAATGAGCCTGGAACCTAACTCTCCACCCTGAGTCCCATGACTCCAAAAATTCTAGCTGATATGCCAAAAATACCTAGAAATCATCCTTGAGTCCTCCCTCCACCTCACTAACCCACCCCAAATCAACCAGGCTTTCGGGACACCAACACTCACTGCTGAGCATCTCTTGGAAGCTGGCCTTCCTACCCCACTGGAACTTCAGCTCTCACCCTTTGTCTCCTGACTTCCAGCAGCAGTCTCCCCCACTAGCACCCTGCCTCCACCTTCTTGTCTTCCAGTACATTCTACCCACTGCTGCCAGTTTTTTGGTCATTAAAAATCCAATCATGTCCTATGTCCCAGTTTAAAACTCAACAGTATTTCCCCAAAACAGGTACCAGAATTTCCCTCAATCACACCTAAGATGGTGCCCCTCCATGTTCATAGGGAAAAAGTTGATGCACAATCAAATAATGGAAAATGCTCCAAGCTAATCAGCTGACCTCACTCACCATATTCACAAAATACATTAGTATTACAAAAGCTCTGAGAAGTCTAAAATAACAGTAATCTGTAACATTTAACTAAGACATGTTATCCTTCTTCCTCAACATCCCTGTGACACTTAAAATCTCATGAAACACGCTTTTCATAGAGGACCCGCTGAGAAATGCAGGTCCACAAATTAAACAGAAACTCCTAAACCCTTAGCAAGGAAGGCCCTTCATCACCTGCTCCCTCACCCTTCCTGCATTCACTTCTGCCAGTCCGTTGCTCCCACAGGAAGAGACCACAAGTCACCCATTCTGTAACCCCAACCCAGTACCTGACACACAGTATGTATTCAATAAATGCCTGTCAAACAAACATTGGAGGATAACATCTCACAATTGCATAATGTTTTTGTTTTCAAAGTGTTTTCTCATTTGTGCCTCAAAATGATCCTATAAATCAGGCAAGACAGATGATAATGCCTTTTTATAGACGCTATAATTATAATGCAGAAGATCATATAACACCATCAAGGTAGCCAGCTAATAAAAATTTGAAACAAACCCAGACCCCCAGACCCGCAGTTCAAGGCTCTTATATGCAATACATGCTTCAATAAAACTAACCTACTATATTAATTCTGTTCAGAAATCTGGTTTCCTAGGCTTGTGCTCAACTCTTAATAGAAAGCATGTGTTTCTTCTTCAGATTATATTTCCATTAAAGAAAGGGCAAAGGAAATTAAAATAACATAGTGTGGAGGAATACCAGGAGCCAGAGGTACAGCCATTCTTAAAATCTCTAAGAATCTAAGTCCTACTGGCTATGGAAAGATCCAAATCCACTGTTAAAACCTAGAGGCAATGACAATTCACACTATCTAAACAAAACTTATGGCACAAAACCATGTCCATGATTTTTTTTTTTTTTGAGCAAAGAGAAACCACTTAACCATGGAGCTAAGTTATGAAAAATAAGCTCTTTTGCATCTTTAACATAATGTCTAACTTTGAGCCACTTACAACTTACAGTAGTGTGGGACAGAACATATTTGGAAAAATTAACAACGGGTTACACTAAGCTGAAAATTACATGTGACAGAGATCCAAGTCCCCTTTGGGCTTATCAACCTGACTCCTAACTCACTCCTAACTGCCATCCTCTGAGCCACTCTGATAGGAGAGTTATCATATCCTTCCCACATTAGAAATGAACAAACCACCGACACCACTCTAAACAGACCATTTTGCCACAGATCATTTACAAGACACAGAAACAAGTGAATAAAATGCATTAAAATAGCATTCAGCTCTGATATGTGTTATCCCCATTTCTCATTAAAGACCACAGGTACTGGATGAATTCCCAAATGCAATGAAATGAGAAATTAATTTATATTAAATTATAAAATCACCTCCTCTGTTTTCAAGTTTTACTCATCTATATTATTTCCCTTTTTAAATGTTCCACATTTACTTAGCAGATCATATTGCTTCAAGGACTTAAAGCATCACACTCAATTTTCCTGCAATTTTATAGTCACCCTATACAAATCTTAGAATACAAATTAATGTGATTTTAGAACTGAAATTACTACCTTGTGGCAACATTAATTTCTCAAAAACTTCCAAAAGGAACTAGTTAACTATCACATATCCCATGAAACTGAACTATTTTAATAAGTACATAGAAGGAAAGGGAATTGCCCTTCTACTAAAGTTATCTCTGAGTCTATCAGCAAAAAAGACTCAGAAATATAATTTAAGTAAGTAGCTAAATATCCTTACTCATTGCCCCAGATTATCTGTATCAGACAGAAATAATTCTTTCTAAAATAAATTGAAATCCAAATATCTGGACATAGATGATTTTCCCCATTCAGAGTACCCTTAATGAGTGGAATAGAACAGAGAAGAAAAACTGGGCATCCTAAGCTCAGAGACAGTGACAGAAGCCAAGGAACAACTGATCTAAAGGAGTGAGCATCTGAACAAACTACCTAGATCAAAGCTAGGTACTTCAGAATGCCAGCCCAATATTGGTCCAGGTATTTAGCAATTAAAAAAAAATGTTCTAAGAGAAAATGATCTGCAGGGTGCTGATGCCAACCCTGCTGACTAGCACAGAAGTCAGCGGCTTATCAAATACTTGATTGTCTTTAATACTCACCATACTGTCATCATTCCAGACTTGGGATTGGGCTGCCTGTCCTGGGAATGAATCATCCTGTTGTTCATCAGGTATGCTGGCCTGACTGGAGCTGGCGGCCAAAGAGGGTTGGTCATTATTCTGGAGTGAGGAATGCTCTGAATCTGTGGATGAAGGTAAGTTAGGTGCTGGCATGGCATCTTCAAGAATCAAACATATCAAGTCCCCAGAAACAATCCCATACGAAGCCAAGGTCTCTTCATCTCCAGTGAGGGCATCCTTGTTGTTCAATGTAATTGCAAATCGGGTATCAGAACTGCCAAGAAAGACGGATAAGGATAGTAAGAGCTACCTAGTACCAGTACCCTAAATAATACATTTGGACTATCTGTAAGGTACATGGCATGACCCTAGCAGAATAAAATAATGAAAAAAAGCTAAATAAATTACTTGGTCTTTCATCAAATGCCTAGGTTATAGATTTCTAATGGCTAAAACTTAAGCCTGGAGGATACACACAGTACTTCTCTATCATCATATTTTTACCAATTCTAAAATACATACTTTTTATATTGACATCTTTGAAACTGGGATGCTTCTCAAGAACAATATCAGTTTAATTCACAGTATTTTCCCCTTAGTGTTAAGTAAAGCAATGTGTCTTAAAATTGGTAGCAAATAAATTCAATGAAATATTCTTCCTAAAATGTAAATGATGTCCCATCATTCCTCTGCTTACACCCTCCAATCGTTTCCACTGAACTTGAAGTGGAACCTCCATGGCTTCCACAGCCCAACACTTGACCCTTCCCCACAGCACCTGTGCCATCCATCCTCTCACTCACTGGGCTCTATTCACAGGAGATTCCACCCCGCCACTCAGAAGAGTAGGTCAACCTCACTGGGCCCCTGGGCCTCTGCGTTAGCTCTTCCAGATCTTACAGGACTGACTCCTTCTCATCACTAAGGGCTCAGCTCCAGTGTCACTTCAGAAAAGCCTTCCACCCAGTCTACAGCACTCAGTACTCCATTCTCAAGGTTTATTTTACTGCAGCACCACTGAATGAAAACATGGTATTTACTTGTCTATCTTCTGTCTTCCCACACCTACTACTAGAACCTAAGTTTCAGAAGAACAGGGATCTTTTTCTTTTCATGTCAGATGGATAATGGGCCAACTTCATAACAAGGCTTAGAGAGAGGCACGTCTAGCACAACAGAATGAACACCCAATCACTGCACTTAAAACCAAAAAGGATCCAGATTAAGAATCTTGTGTATCCAGTTTGAAACTTACCTACAGCTCTAGACAAAGTATTTGTGGGACGAATGCACCACCAAACATTAGTTTGGAAGATTAGGATGAAAGTAAAATTAGGGTTGCCTATTCAAAGTGCTTACAGGATAATTTGCTTACATTGACACCAAAACACCAAACCTATGTCCTAAATAAATATTCATAACCACAAAAAGTTAGATGAATATATGTAAATGACTGGTTACAAATTCATCCTTCCTACTGATGTAAGTACAAGTTTACCCTTCTTACTGACGATCAGCAATAATGACTTTTATATGGAATATTGCACAAACCCCAAAACCACTACTATACAAGATAAAAACTCCAAACATGAAGCAATGAATTCCTATCCATTCTGCATAACGGACTGCTAGACCTGGGAAGAATATCACATAGTGGTGAGGCATAATTATTAAACCATGATAAAACATTTTATAAGTCACTGACATACAGCAGTGATACTTTAACTTCTGGAGAGGTTAACAAAAGATGCACTCCTCTGAAAACCAAGTTCTATTTTTTTCTTAAAATTCTACATGTTGAAAAGTGCTCCAAAATAATTCATTTTTTTCTTTCACACATATATTTCCTTCTTACCAATTAAAGCATCTTGAGAGAGAAATTACAAAGTAGAAACTACTCCTTCTCATTAGAAAATAAGTAGCTCTGATGCTCTTTCAAAATGCTTTGCTTGATAAACAAAAAGTTGAAAATCTTCCAGGTGCCCATGAAACACCATTCTAACTTTGGCAGAAAAGGAAAAATACCTCAAATGAATAATGTGTTTATGGATTGTTGGTCACAACAAAAGGGAAGTTTGTTTTTTTTTTTTACAAGCAGTACCTAGTACAATGTACAAACACCTATCTGTAGAAAATGGTTTGCTTAATAAAAATGTCAACTTTCCTTCCCATTCTAGAAACAGGGAAGAACTATTGCTGAAGTTATATGTAGTTTTCCAAGATTCTGTTTTCTGAAACTGAGGCAGGGGGTTAACTTTATCAGAAAATGAAATTCTAGGAACTCCAGGTTTTTAAAAAAATATTTTACAGCAATTCTTGATACACTTGCTCAGCAAAGACACTTTAAAATAATCATCCCATATTATCATCAAATGAATATATTACTATCAAATAAACACTTTCAGAAGAATAAGTTTAGTTTCACAAGCTGAAACTTAAATTCCTGGAAGTTAACCAGCCCCCAATGTAAAAACAAACCTGAAAGAGAAACTAACTTGGGCTCTTGTGCAGTCATATCCTTTTAAGTTACATATCCTTTTAAGATTATCCTGCCTACTTAAAAAATAATAAAACAAGTATACCCATACATATACATGTAGGTAGACACATACACCCTAAAAAGAGAACCCTAAAAATGCATGGTGGGGAGACTGGGGCTGTGGCTCAGTGGTAGAGCACTTGCCTAGCATGTGTGAGACACTGGGTTCAATTCTCAGCATCACATATAAATTAATAAAATAAAGATCCATTGACAACCAAAAAAAATTTTTTTAAATGCACAGGGGGGTAATGATGTCAGCTCATACTACACTTAGGTTTAATACCAAGCAGTAGCAAGAAGGCTAACGGTTTCAAAAGAGTTATGATAATACCCTTTTTGTTGTTTTTTAATCTTTTGAGCCTGAAAAATTAAAAGGATGAGAAATCCATAATGTGGCCTCCTTTCACTAAACTCCCTGCAACTAAAGTGAAAGTCTGTACAAGTCTTATAAAAGGTGGCAACGAAGAGAAAAGGCTTCTTTTCTTTTGCAAAATTCTCCTAAAAAGCCCGGGCAAATATATTTTTTTTTTCTTGGCACACTCAAATTTCAAATTCACCATCTCAGTATCTGAAGAGGGGCCACCCTTAAATGGTCCTCTCTACCCCCAAATTATCATCCCAGAAGTATGCTCCAAGGAAACCAAGCAGCTACATCTTCAACCCCATTAAGTTAATTCTGATCTTTCAGGTTGTCCGGGGTCAAGAACACTGTTTACCTCCATCATAGGGGGAAAAAAAAAAAAAGCACATCAGGCCTGGGACAACCCCAAGGTCCCGCGCTGCCCTTCCTACAGTGCAGGGCGAAGTCGGGGCGCTCGCCGCCGCCGGGCACCGCGCACGCCACAGGCTTGCTGTCACTGTCGCCCGGGGCAGGGACAGAGCCTGGGCGGCATCGGGGGAACGGGCTGTTCACTTTTCTGCAGAACTTTCCAAACTTTCCCACTGGACCACGCCAGCAGCGAAGGAGGACGGCTAAGGCGAGGGGCGTCCCCGGAGTCCCGCAGGCCGGGAGCACGCTGGTCTCCCGCCCCCGGGGTCGCCGGCCGCGAACGCCGCAGGCTACTCACCCAGGAGGGGACCGGCGCCCCCGGGAGGCTGGGCCATGGTCACCGAGCGGCCCGGCGCCCGCGGCCTCGCGCGTCACAGTCACGGTCCCCGGCCGGCGACGCCCCTAGCGCCACCCCACGTGACCGCGGGGTCCCCGCCACGCCCGCGCCGCTCCCCCGCCTACCTGTACCCCCAGGTGGGCAGCAGGGCCTGGCTCAGGAGCGCGCGCAGCTGCGCCAGCGTCGGCTCCGCCTCGGGCATCTCCAGCGGCCGGGTCCGCTTCTCCAGCCGCACCCGCAGCCTCATGGCGGCGGCGGAGCCGCGGCGCTCGGGTCCGCGGCGACCTCCGCAGCGGCCTGGGGGTGCTCACGGGCGGCGGGCGCAGGCCGCTCCTCCCGCCGCGTCTCCCGGACGCCCGCTCTCCGCCGCTCTCGTCAGGGCGCCCCCTGGAGCCCGCTAGCCCGCCGGCCGCGGGGCCCTGCGATCGAGGGCTCGGCGCGCCACCGCGCTGCCTGGGCCGCGGAGCACACTGCGCAGGCGCAGAGGCCGCCGCGGCGCCGGGCGGTCCCCACGCTTCGCTGCCCTGTGGCGGTGCGGGTTCCTCGGTGTGGCTGGAGGGGTGTTGGCGCCGGAAGGGGCGCTGCGGGCTGCACCGCTCACCAGTCCCCAAGGGACAGGTCCTTACCCCGCGGCTCCGGAGCGTTCTGTTGCAGCAAAACGTAAAACACCGTGGCGGCTGGCCTGGTTGGGCCGTGCGTTAGTCATCTATTGCTGCTCAACAATCGCCCCCAAAACTTACGAGCTGGAGGCAGCAAACGCTTGACGACCCACAGGTTCTGTAGTTTAGGAACCCCGCGGTGGCGTGGCTGTCTAGTGCTGCCTCAAGGTCTCATGCGATTATGGTGAAGATGTAGGCCAGGGCTGTTCTCATCTGAGGATTGGAACCTGGGCCGCAGGATCAGCTTCCGAGGTGCCTCGCTCCCAGGACTGTTGGCAGGAGGTCGGTTGTCACCACATGTATCTCGCCAGCGGGCTGCTTGAGTGTCCCTAGAACATGGCAGCTGACTTCCCTCAGAGCAAATGACCCAAGGGAGAAACCAAGACAAAAGCCACAATGGCTTTTATGGCCTAGCTTCAAGTCACATACCATTGCTTCTGTCATAGCCAAATCAACCCTTCAGTGTGAGAGGATCAACCCAAAGGCATGCATAGCAATAGTGAGGGCCGTCCTGGAGCCTGGCTACACTGGAGGGTCAGCTTAGGTGGGAGAGATGATCAAGTTTCATCAGTGTTCTCATAACCTTTGTCCAAATCTGCATAAAAGAGTTGAATGAAGTTTCTTCCAATAGGTGGCAGCACTTGTCCACGTCCTGCCCTTCATTCCTTAAATGTCTCGATTGTCTGCTTGTGACAGATACCATACCAAGTGCTGTAGACCGAGTCCTGCCCGTGCAGTTGACAGCTGAGCGAATCAGCTCTTGCAGTCGTGTAAAGTGTCTGATTAATGATACAGATAAGCAGACCTGGGGGTTGAAATACACAGAGGAGGGATGCTCTGCCAGGAGGATTCTTTAATGGCAAGAAATAGGAAATTGAGGAAAGGTGGCAGGACCAGGGTGACTGTGTGGCCAGAATGAATGACAGAGTGGATGCATCCCAAAAGACCAGAGCCTTGGGCTATGTAAAGGACTCAGGATGAATTCTAGGCTACATGAGAAGCCAATGGAGGGTTGTAATGGCTGGGGGCTTTATATCACTGTACATAGTTCTGGTCAACAGAAGGTGACTGGGCAACTACACAGGTAAGGGGTACATCTAAAGGATACTGTACAGCTTAGGGAATTTTAGGGAGCACTAGAGAAGTGGCCCCCAGCTAATCTTCCAAAAACAAAGCTCAGAACCACACAGAGGAACTGGCCTGAAGAGGAAACTACCATGACTGAAATTGCTGCTGCCATCCCACCCCAGGCGGGAGGACATTGCTGCCACTGCTGCCGGGAGTGACTGCCTTAGGTTTTTTGCAGCCTCCTGTACCAATAAAATTCCAAGTTTTCAAAAGAGCCTGCTTTCTCACCTCAGTTCCAAATCGAAGACTCACAGGGATGCATCTGACTGATGAAGTCCTGGCTACAAAGGAGATTGGGACTCAGAATCTGCACTCCTTCCTTGGGGAGGCAGGACTCATAATAGTGAAATTCACTCAAATTCAGGGAAAGCTAGTCAAAAGAGGATAGGAAACCATGAACCCCGAGGGGCATGCCCAGATCTAGAGTATATCACTGGTAAGGTATGGTAGATTAGATTAGGGATTCCCAACCTCAACCTATTGACCTTTTTGGCCACGTAAGTCTTTGTTTTAGGAAACTGTTCTGTACATCATAGGATGTTTATCAGCATCTCTGGTCTTTATTTGTAAAATGCCAGTAGAACCCTGTCCCTCCCCAGTTGTAAGAACCAAAGATTCGTCATAGCACAACCAAAATCCCGAGATTGGCAAAGTCACCTTAAGAAGCACTGGATTAGAGACCGACTCAGTTAGGAGTCTCTTTTGGTACCTGAGAGAAGAAAGGGATTCATGGAATGATGAAGGTGTGGAAATAATACTAGGGAAGGTGTTGCAGAGGTAGAAATAAGAAAATATGGGGAATGACTATACCTGGGAAGTATGTTAGAGTATAGCTTCAATTGCTCTAACAGATCCACATTGATGGCAGATGAAAGTATTTCTCTCTGCAATAACACTCAGAGAAAACAGTGCAAGGCTAATGTGGTGGCCATCTTTGGAGGCCAGTCCACCCCTGAGAACTATGTAAACCTGCATCAATTATCACTTATGAAAGAGGCAATAGTAACAAGAATGTGTCAGACAGTTGTGTTGTACGTTTAAAGAAATAATACCTTTTGTTTTGTTTTGAGCCACTAAGTTTGTGATAATTTGTTAGGGCCACAGTAGAAAACTAATATACCTGAGATCTTTGTCACCATCCTTTGCCCAACAGAGTGTAACTACCAAAGTCAGTGGCAGAAGTAGTGGAACCACAGGAGTGTGGAAGGATCCTGAAGGAAGCAGAGCATCTCCAAGGCAGTGCCAGGATTTAAGTTTTGAGGGACAGTTCTCCAAAACCCCAAAGGTCCAAGAGATAGTCCTACTCAGATATCTCCCAACCTGTTGTGATCACCATTTCTGTTGCTGTGATCACAGTGCCTGACAAGGACAACTTAGACGAGGAAGAGTTTGCTTTGGGCTCACAATTTCAGAGGGCCGTCTCCATTGCTCTAGGTACAAGGTGGGGCAGCCCATCAGGGGGAAAGGGCCCAGTGAGGGAAAGATGTTCCCCTCCTGGCAGGAAGGAAGCAGAGAGAGGGGACCACAGGGCAGATGCACCCTTCCAGGGCAGACCCCAGTGGGCCACCTCCTCCAGCCACGCCCCACCTGCCTACAGTTACCACTCAGTCAGCCCTTGCAAACTAGGACGGACTGATTGGGTCACAGTTCTCATGATCTAATCACTTCACCTGTGGATATCCCTGCATTAACAGCAGCTTTGGGGGGACACCTCATATTCAAACCAGACCACTCCCTGAGGATTTCTTTTTTTTAATTTTGGCAGGATGTCACCTTAAAGTCTGCAAGCAATGGGCACCAAAACTTTCCAAGAGTTCAGACATTTAAATTTCCTTTAAAAAAAAAATGGACCATCTCATAGAGTACTACTAGAATATTCCTGCTTTCCTGTGGGAATCCATTCATTGGCTCCCTTCGGGGTGTCTTTTTTAAAAAATAAATTTTCACTTTTAAAGCAGTGTAAGTTTCAATATCCGACACATCTATTTTCCCTATTAACAGATTAATATATGTGTCACAAACAGTCAGTATTGATACATTTTTTTAAAAGTATGTCCTTGGCTGGGATTTCCTCTTTTTTGCTAACGTCTGTTTTCTGCTCCAGGAGGATCCCATCCAGGATAGCGCACTGGATTCCACCATCAGTCCTCAGGCTCTTCTTAGTTATGACGGTTTCTTAGACTTTCCTTGTTCTTTATGACCTTGACTGTTTTGAGGGGTATTGGTCAGGCATTTTGTAAAGTGTCACTCTGTTGGGATTTCTCTGATGCTTATCACACAATGAGACTGAGGTCATGGGTTCTTGGGAGGAGGAACACAGAGGTCAAGGGCCTTTCTCACCACAGCGAATCTGCGGTGCACACGATCAGCAGGACGCCTTACTGGTGTTATCGCTGGTCATTTCACTTCTCATTGTAGAGTTACTCTTTTATGCTCCTTTTAATATTGTATCCTTAGAAAGGAAGCCACAGTGTGCAGCCACCATTGGGTAGGAGCTATGCTCCACCTCCTCAGGGGTAAAATGTCTACACAAATTGCCTGGGAATTCTTCTGCACAAGGCATTTGTCTAGTCTTTCCTTATCTCTTTATTTTATAATTATATCAGTATGGACTTACAGATACTTATTTTATATTTTGCATTATAATCTAATACTAATCGTTTTTATTGTTCAGCTTTGAGCGTTGGGAGATCTTTCCACTGGCTCTTATATTCATTTGACACTGTTTTGGATTTATTTAAGTAATAAATTTATTTCTCTTTTTCTGTTCTATTTTTGAGAATTTTCTTGGCTTCTGACACTACAAAACTCTCAAGGATCATTTTGTGTATTTCCTGCCCCAATCTCAGAATCAGTCGCTTTTCCGAGAAGCCCAGGCTACTTCTGGTTTGGGGGAATGGTATTAGAAACCAAGATCTGGATACAAGGTGTGCTCATTGCTGTTGGAGTGTCCTTAAATTCTAAGCCTTCTCAGCTGACAGAGCAAGGATATATACTACTCATATAATAGAATACTGTTCCTATATGTAACTGTAAGCTCGCAGCAATTTCAGCACCAAAAGTGGAGAAGGCACCTGCTGGAGAAGGTTCTCATTCCTGGAAGGTAAAAGAGGGGTTGGAGAAACTGCAAAAGAGGCTTGGAGCCAATATGAAGAGAGTTATGAATGTCCACCAATAAGCTGTGAGCTTGCTGCTTGGGAAGGGCAATCTGGTCCCCCAGGAAGATCCAGCCATCATCTCCAAAACAGCTGCCCTGGGCTATCCTGCTCCTGTGGAGAATATTCGGATTTAATTGTAGTGGATAGGAATAGAATCGAGGCTGTTGAGGACTTTGCGGTTAGTCCCCATGCTATAGAGTCCGCCTTGGAATTACCCATGGTTCCAGGGTCTGAGGACTTTGGGTGTCCTCAGCAGTGGATGATGGCCACTTGGGTTGGCAGCTGAAGTGCCTCCAAGAGCTTAGAAATTAGGGAGGCATTGACCACTGGTGACCCCTTCATGGTTAAAAATCCGTGCTCCTTCCAAACGGCCGAAGGTGAGTGAGCCATCAGGAAGGCATATTTGGAATCTGTAAAGTTGTTCATCTGTTTACCTTTGGACAGAATTAGGGCCCTAATGAGAGCAAAGAGTTCAGCTTTTTAGGATGTGGTCCCTTCTGGAAGGCAGTGGCTTCCAGAAGGAAGTGGTGGTGACTACCACGTAAGCAGCTCTACAGCGTCCATCGGGACCCAGCACAGAGCCACCATCTACAAAAATGGTCAGGTCACCTGAGGGGAGTGGGTAATCGAAAAGGTCTTCACGAGGTGAGCGCAGGGCTTCCAGCACCTGTGGACAGGAATGGCTGACGGTTGAGGGAGGTGGGGACAGTGGGAGAAGTGTAGCAGGGTTGAGAGAAGAACAGAGAGTAACGGTGGGTTTTCTATAAAGAGGAGATGAAATTCTTAGGTCCGTGATGGGCTCAGGAGTGGAAGGGATTTATAGCTGAGGAGGTCCTGCCATCGATGGGTGGAGAACACAGCTATTGGTTGGTGTAGGGTGAGTTTTAGGGCTTCCTTAGTTAGTTCAGCTGCTGCTGCCAGTGCCCGGAGGCATGGTAGCCACCCATGGACTGTAGAATCCAGCTGCTTGGAGAGAGATGCCACCGGGCTGTCGGAAGGTCCACTTGGTTGAGCAAGGAGGCCAGTGGAAATACCGTTTTTAATCTATAAAGAGGTGGAAAGGACGGCTAGAGTTAGGGAGAGAGGTGGAAAGGACGGCTAGAGTGGGAAAGGATGTGATAGCATCCCTGGGCTTGTAAAAAGAGTTAGCTATCATCTTGGGGGAGGTAAGGGACCCCTGAGGGGTCTCCTTTGCTGCCTGATATAGGGGTCTGGCAAGAAGCTCAAAGTTAGGGACCCAATGCCTGAAGAAGCCAGCCAAACCCAGAAAGGAGAGAATGTAGTCTGCCATTTCTGGTGGCTGTAAGTCACAGAGGGCTTGGATTCTGCCTGTTGTGAGACTCGTAGAGGTAGGATTGAGGAGTATGCCCAAGTATGTGACAGAGGAGGTGGTAAGCTGGACCTTGGCTGGGGAGACCCGATAGCCTAGAGACCCCAGGAAGTTAAGGAGCTGGGCAGTGTGAGTCTGGGAGGCCTTGAGGGATGGGCTCCATAGGAGGAGGTCATCCACATGTTGTGGGAGTATGCTATCTATATCAATGTTGAGTCAAGCATGAGATCATCTCAATGTGTCCTGCTCTAATCCATTACTCTGTGAGTCACATGGCCTCCTCCTTTGCTTATCTGCAACCTTCCAATGGTGGAAGGTTGGAGAGACTCGACTCCAACCTTCCACCATTCATTTAGTTAATTGCTTCTTTCCAGAATGCCTGTATAGTGGTTTCAGGGTTATTAACCCAAACAACATTACCAACTAGAGTAGAGTGTTTGTGTGCAGTTCCCGTTGCCTGTAACTACAGAGCCTCCATTCATTCCTGAAGTTACTGGGATCTGCACCTTATTCCCCTATACCTTTCAGGTAGGTTGTTTCAAACATCTGTAATGTTGTTTCAAATATTTAGATTCTTTTGTTACATCCTGTATTGTATCTGAGTTCCCTCAATCACCTATTAATTTTTTAAATTTACATACATTAAGGTTTTTTCTTTGTAAAATTCTGTGAGTTTTGACAAATGCTTGATGTCTTATATTTACCATTATAGTATCAAATAACATATTTTCACCACCCTAAAAAAAATCCACTGTGCTTCAACCTCCTCTACCACCACACCCCACCTCTTGGCAATCACTGATCTCTTTACCATTTCTAGTTTTGCCCTTTTCTAAAATGTCCTATGATTGAAATCCCACAGGGGGTAACATTTTCTGGCTTTGTGACCGGTTTCTTTCACTAGCAGTATGAATTTAAAATTAATCCATGCTTTTTTTAATTTTTTTTTTGAAACAGTCTCACTATGTTTTCCAGACTGGCCTCAAACCCCTGGGCTCCAGTGATCCTCCTGCCTCCAGCCTCCAGAGTAGCTGGAACTACAAGTGCATGCTACCACACCTGGCTCCATCCATGCCTTTTTTGTGAAGATGGCTCATTTTTTTATCACTGAATAACACTCATTGTATGACTGTACCATAGTTTGTCAATGCATCCTTCTATTGAAGGCCCACGTGGTTGCTTTCAGGTTGGGGCAACTATGAAACTGCTATACACATTTGTGTGCAGGTTTTTATATGAACCTGAGTTTCCAAATCAGGTGAATAACTTAAAATCAGTACTATTTCTGGGTCGTATGTTAAGACCACACGGCAAACAACATCATCAACTAGAGGACAGTGTTTGTTGCAGCTCCTGTTGCCTGAAACTGCACAGACTACATTTCATTGTTTAAGAAGCTGCTGAACTCTTTTCCAAAGCGACTGTACTATTTTGCATTCTCACTGGCAATGAATGAACAAGAAATCCTGTTCCTCTGCCTCCTTACCATCAGTTTGTGATGTCAGATTTTTTTTAGCCATTCCAATAGATGTGGAACAAAGTCTCATTGTTTTAATTTGCAACTCCAAGATGAAAAATAATGCTGAGTATCTTTTCACATGCTTGCCATCTGTTTACCTTCTTCGTGAGGCATGTGTTCAGGTCTTTTGTCCATGTTTTAGTTAGTTTTTTGTTTTCTTATTCATGAGTTTCCTTTAATTTTCTAGATAAAATTCAAATCTCTTTGCATAATCAAAACTCTTCATAATCCAGGTAGCAACCACTTTTTTCAATCTGTCCCATGACCCCTACCTACAGCCTCCTCATACTGCATTACTCCCCAATACCTCCCCTTTCTATTTCATCCTCTTCAACCAGGTCAGTTTGCATGCGTCTGATTCTGCAGATGCCAATCCCT
Organism: Glaucomys volans; assembly: GCA_020662805.1. NCBI lineage: Eukaryota > Metazoa > Chordata > Mammalia > Rodentia > Sciuridae > Glaucomys > Glaucomys volans. The sequence goes on from JAJEJO010002136.1 coordinate 416,836, forward strand.
CTCCCTGGAATACCTTTTCTTCCAAGTAAAGTGTGCTGCTCCTTGCTATTCCTCCAAAGGCACTGAGAACATACACTTCAATGATATCTGTTATATCATGGTGTAATTATTGATTCACCAAACTTTCTCCAATCCCAGGTTTTGAGTTTTTCAACTGGAAAAAATAGGTCTTGTCCATCCTTAACAACCCTCAACACCCATCCCCAATGTGAGATCTAGTTAAGAAAGATTTTAAATGACATAAAGAGGCTGGGCATGGTGGCACACACCAGTAATCCCACCTACTCAGGAGGCTGAGACAGGAGGATCCCAAGTTCACGGTCAACCTGGGTAACTTCCCAAGACCCTGTCTCAAAATAAAATAAAAACAACTGAGTATGTAGCTTTGTGGTAGAATACCTGCCTAGCATGTGTTAGGTTCAATCCCCAGTACTGAAAAAAAAAGTGTATAAAATATTCTTGCTTGTCTCTGAATTCTCAATATTTCTGAAAAAGTAAAATCCTCATTCTGTCTCTATCAGAGAAAGTCAGGTTGGCCTTAGGTTGGGATGCTGTCTTACAAATCCAACCCACTCTTCTGATTCTTGAGCTTCATACCAAAAGCACTTAAATTGCTGATGTATCAAAATAACCTGGAAAGCTTCTAAAATACAGATTGCTCTGGGTACCTAGCTCAGCAGTAGAGAACTTGCCTAGCATTTATAAGGCCCTGGCTTCAATTCGAAGCACTGCCAAAATAAATTTTCAAAATAAAACAGATTTCTAGGTCTCACCTCCAGAGTTCCAAATTTAGCAGGCCTGGAAAGGAACTTGAGAGCTTGCATTTCTAATTATTCCCAGGTGACATTAACGCTGCAGTAAAACCACACTTGGAGAACCACTGTCTGTACCATGGAATCTCACCATGGTTTTGGTTTTTATTTTAAATATATATAAAAGAATTAGAGGTAACTGTGCTTAGTGAGAAATTGCACTTGGCCTTCAAAAATATGAGAAGAGCTGTGCATGGTGGTGCACGCCTGTAATCCCAGCACTTGGGAGGCTGAGGCAGGAGGATTGCGAGTTCAAAGCCAGCCTCAGCAAAAGTGAGGTACTAAGCAACTCAGTGAGACTCTGTCTCTAAATAAAATACAAAATAGGGCTGGGGATGTGGCTCAGTGGTTGAGTGCCCCTGAGTTCAATCCCTGGTACCAAAAAAAAAAAAAAATGTGAGGAGCAATCAGAACAATGCAATTTAGAAAAAGAATCTCCAGCTGTTGTTGAAATAGCTAAAACTCTATCCACAGACCAAATGAAGTTGTCAGGAACCTACTGAGAAAAATAAATAAAAACACAATTCTTAGAAAACAAACTACAAGGAAGCATGTAAGAGACAGGGAAGAAGAAAACAAAGCATGCTTAAGGATTTTCATTTTGATCTGAAAACCAGTATTATTTGCATCTTTTATCACAAGAATGGGTTCACATATTTATTAGGTAGATTAGAAAAAAGTTGTCAGGAAGATTGGCATCTGATCCTCAAGAAGAAGACTGTTTTCTATTGCAAGCACCAGATAGAATAATATAGTCCACTCATCTGTTGCCTAATGACAGGGACTCATTCTGAGACCTAAGTCATTAGCTGATGTCATCACTGTGCAAACATCCCAGAGTGTACTTACACAAACCTAGGCACTGGTAAATCATTTGACATGGGCACTTGATACAATCAAGAGACACAGCAAACATGAGCTGCATGAGGCTACTGGTGATGTAGTATGACAACGTATTTTAAAGTAAACATCTTTTGTTAGTGGAAGGTGTGCACCCTAAAATAATGATGAAAGTATGCACACATAAACACAAATGTAAACCAGTAACATACATAAACTGATAACATAGATATTTAATTATCATTATTCATGTATTACACATATAATGCTATGCAATGTACTTTTTTACAACTAGCAGTGTGGTGGTGTCGTTTACACCAGCATCACCCCAAAACTCTGAGCATCATGCATTGCTCTGTGATATGACAGCTGCAGCATAACTAGGTGGTGGGAATTTCTCAGCTGTTATGATCTTACGGGACCCCCATCCAATGCCGCCATCACTGACTGACAGATTATTATACAGCACGTGATTATACTTAACCTCAGAGGTTCTCGGGTGTAATGACTTTGCCTGCCAAGGAACATTTAACATAGTCTGGAGACATTTTTTGTCACAACTGGGGTGAGAGAGAGTGGTGCTACCAGCATCTAAGAGGTGGAGGTAGGGATGCTGCTAAATATTCTACAGTGTACATGACAGCCCCCTACGTTCAAGTAATTCACACATTAAATACATGTGAATTAATATGTGAATTACAACTGACATAAGGAATTGCAGAGATCCTGTTCTGTTTGGCTGAAGTGGAGAGATCCTGTTCTATTTGAATTGGGCTCACACCAGTGATTCCCAGACTTTTCAGAGTCATTTCACACTATTTTGTTTGTTTGACGCCCCCAGATCCTTCATGTCTCTAAACAGCCATGCACAGGTGAACTTAAATTTTAGCATGAATTAAACTTCTTTTAAACTGTGAAAATAGGACTCTCTTTTAGGAAATTAATAATAATGGAGGGAACTAGAATCAGTAGGTTTATTTTTTTTAATCCAAGAGGGAGTCACAACTGTGACTGTTCCAGAGTGTCACTGGTAGGAGAGGCTGTGGTCTGAGTGTGTCTTTGGTTCCACACAGAAATGTTATCACACAGACCTCAAGAGAGACTGATCTGGGACGGAGCAGGGAAGAGAGGAGGAGCTACAGCCAGGTAACAAGATGATTCTGCCAGACTGTAGGGTCACTCAACTGGCACGAACCAAATGCATTCACCAGCTTCCTCTAATCAGGAATAAAGGAGTGGTGTAAAAAACATGCATCTGTCACTCACACATATTCAATTAGCAGTTGGGCAAACCAGATGGGTTGCTTAGCAACAGCATCCTTCTCTCTCCCCCACCTTCGGCATAACCTGGGCTGTGGGTTGCCCTTCAGTGACCTTCCTAAAAAGTCAGTAGAGCATAGTGGCTAAGAGGAAGTACTCCTGGAGCAGAAGGCCCAGGTCCTGAATCCCAACTTTCAGTAAGTGGCTTAACTTCTTGGTTTCCTCTCCTACGAAATGGAAATTGTATTGCTTCCTCACCGTCTCAGCAGGGATTTAGTGAGGTGATATATGAATGGCACCCAAAATATAACAAAGGCTCAATAAATGTTAGCTCTTATTTTTCTCTACCCCTTATGCCCATTTGAAGGGTCTCCATATTTTTTTAAGTACCAGGGATCAAACCAGGGGCACTTGACCACAGAGCCACATCTTCAGCTCTTTTTATATTTTATTTTGAGACAGGGTCTCACTAAGTTACTTAGGGCCTTAATAAATTGCTGAGGCTGACTTTGAACTTGTGGCCCTCCTGCCTCAGCCTCCCAAGCTTTTAATCAGATTTCACCAACACAAATATTGAGCTCATAATGTCTTTTGCCTCAAAACTGCCCCATCTGCCCTCCACACCCACACACAATCCTGTCCCCTCCCACTTCTCTCTCCCATTTAAAAAAAAAGCTTAATTTGTCTTCTAAACTCAAAAATAAGTCTGGTATGCAGACAGCTTCTTTCTATGTGGGAATAGTCCACACATTCTAGAAACCAAGAAGTAGCTAGGGATGCTCAATTCCTTCACACCATATCTTGGCATCCTTTAATGAACCATTATTTCACCTAGTTAATTACAACTCTTCTTTGGATGTTTTAATTAAATGTGTCCCTTGATCTGCAAAGCATATTACCCTGTCGACCATCCACAAGTGAAATAATTAGCCTCACATTCTGATTGCCATCATGAGTGGCTGAATAAACAGGAGTTCCCAGCAAATCTTCAGTTTCATATGGAAACCTAAGACAAAAAAGAACCTGGATGGAGTGCTGCTAAATTCTGCTGTTGTTTTTAAGGATGAACTTAACAAATTTGCCCCCAAATGATTCCTTGAACAGAAAGAAAGGTTCATTTCTAACATCCTTTCCAAATGAAATAAAGCAAACCACTCTCTCTTCTTAGATCTTTGTTTTCTAAACTTTAAGTATTTCAATTTCTCTTTCAAAAGTTATTCTATGTTCCACTTGAGCTGTTTTCCCCACAGACAACTCTTTTCTCTAGTGGTACAAAAACCATTTAAAAGGGGGGGATATGGAAAGGGAAAACTTTCACTAATTCCAGATAGAGGGTAACTATACAAAATAAATACAGTCGATCTCCCATATCTACAGGTTCACATCCATTCATTCAACCAACCTTGGACTAAAATGTTGCATTGATACCCAACATGTACAGACTTTATTTCCTGGTGATCATTCCCTAAAAAACAGAGCATAACAACCATTTACCTAGTGTTTACACCATCTGTGTAATCTAGAGGTAATTTAAAGGATGCAGGAGGATGTGCTTGGCTTATATGAAATACTTTAGCATTTGATATAAATGACTAGAGCATCTGCAGATTTCAGTAGCAGCAGAGATCCTGAAGCCAAAGGGTGATTGCACCGTGAAAGATAAACTTGCATACTTTTCTTAAAAGGGGAAAGAGAGGGAATGAGAAAGAGAAGAAACTGGTGTCACCACCCAAGGAAGATACTGAAAGTCAGAAATATTTAGAGCTCTTTGATGAGTTTGTTTCCATATGTTGTATGAGGTCACTCATCATCAGTATCTGCTCCGTTATTTTTCTAAGGCACTGAGAATAACCACAGTGCAACTTCTAGAGCTCATCTGAAATTACCTCCCATGCTTCCCAGAGCACATACACCATGGGAAACTGTCTCAAGTGATCTCTTTAACTTCTAGATGCTGATTGGAAATTCATACTTCAAGCAACCTCTCCCCTGAACTCAGCTACCCCGGATGTCACCTTGTCAACATCTAATGCTATCAATTTGCTCTCATTCTATTCCAGACATACTGGCCTCCTTTGCTATCTCCTCTACTTTTTTTCTTCAGAATTCTGCCTTCCCAGACTCTAATGGTCAGATCTCATCTCAACTATCACCACCTCAGAGATAGTTGCCTAAACTGTCCTAACAAAGTGAGCAGGCCTCCCCCAATTGCATGGCCACCCCACCAACTACATTTTCTTATTCCCTTCATAGTATGTGTCAGTTAGCTTTCCATCACTATAACAAAATACCTGAGATAATTAGCCTATAAAGCAAAAAGTTTTATTTTGATTCATAATTCTAGAGATGCCAGTCCATACTAGGTTAGCTTTGATCCTGTGATGAGGCAGCACAACGTGGTGGGGAGCTTTGGATGGAGCAAAACTGTTCAACCCATGGCCAAGAAGCAAAAGATGGGAAAAAGAAGGGGCTATGATCCCAAAATCCCATTCGCAGGTGTGCCCCTATGACATAAGAACCAGGCTCCACCCCTCAAAGTTCCATTACCTCCCAGTAGTGTCCTGCTGGGACAACCCTTTAACAAATGAGCCTTTGGGGACATTCAACTTCCAAACTATAGCATAGCACATGTCACCATCAATACATTTTTGTTTATTTTATTATTTACTTGTTCACTTTGCCTCGATTTGCACAGGAATTCTTTTTGTCTTTTTTGTGAAAAAGGACTTTTCACACAGCAGGCCCTCAGTGAATGTTTGTTGATTGAATGAATGGCTTGATCAACGATGACTAGCAGTAGATCATTCTGTGAGGACAGGATCTGCAGGCTCCTACCACCATGGATGCACCACATGCAAATAAAACTGTACAGCGCTCGATGGTTTTGTGCATGATCTCATGTATCATCGATGTTTCTCTTCATCAGAGCCTATCAGGGCAGATCCACTCTGCTCCTAAGAAAATTTGGGTTAAATAGGGAAACATAGCTTGAGGTGCTTTAGATGAGAAACCTGGCCATCTGACAGAGGTATGCAGGAAAATGCCAGTTCTTCGTACTGTGGGGACTAACTTCCTGAGTCACCCCAAACTGTCCTGCACTGCAAATCCTGCGTCCTGGGAAAACTGGGACAATTAGTTACTCTATCTCACCCAGAAGATCGCAACCAAGACCTAGACACTCCACACAGTCAGGTCCCTGGCTTCTAACATGCATGGACTAAAAAATAAAAAAATAAAATGCAGAGCTGGGGTGGTGGTGGCGCACGCCTGTAATCCAAGCGACTTGGGAGGCTGAGTCAGGAGGATCACGAGTTCAAAGCCAGCCTCAGCAACTTAGCGAGGCCCTTAGCAACTCAGTGAGACCCTGTCTCTAAATAAAAAATACAAAATAGGGCTGGGGATGTGACTCAGTGACCAAGTGTCCTTGTGTTCAATCCCTGGTTCCAAAAAAAATAAATTAAATAAAATGCATTAATCAAAAAGTGAGGGATGGAGTTGGGGTGGGGTTTTCAATCCCAAAGTGTCAAGTGACATAACAGTTGAGGAACCCCTCTAACTTAGGTCAAAGGAATACCAGGACAGGAAGTCACCAGCAACATTCTGAAAAGGAGCAGATGCTTAGGTCACCTGTGCTCCTACCCAGAACAGTACAGGTGCTAACCAGGTCAGCCTGGGAGCCCAGCCACAGGCTTTCAGACTGAATCTGATGATCCACCCAAGTGCTCTGTGTGGTAGGAGAACCCTGACCTGGGAAAACTGGCTTCTTATCACATAAAGAAAAGGCCCTCCTCCTCTTCCAATTCAATATGATCTGCACCTTTTTCAACACAGTGGAAGTGGACTTAATCATTTTGATAAAGTAGTGGGAACAATTTCACGAGTGTGGTGGTGGTGGTGTGTGTGTGTGTGTGTGTGTGCGTTTCCAGGTGGTGATTATCACATACGGGGCATTGTCTGTTCATCCCGGTAGAGACTGTAGTGTTCATTCATGCCATTGGGTAATTGTAGTGAAGCAATCTCGTGTCAGGTTTTGAAAGAGGCACTTAGAAAGAATCCAGCACTGCAGTGATTCAGACTTAATTATCCCGGTGTTCCGGCAGCTGAGTTCAGGCCGGAGAACACATCGACTTCAAAGGCACAGGGAATCGAAGGTGCTCCCCAGCTTTGGACACTTCCTGAACTTGAGGTAAGAATCAACAAACTTCAAGGCTCTGCCAGCACCCCTCTCTGAACGGGGATCTCTTGCTGGGGATGTCTCAGATCTGGTAGGACACTGAATAGTCACCTGTCACGTGTCCTGAGTTATTACTGCTCTCTGCCTAGGTTTTTCTGTGTCTTATTTATTCTGTGTCACTTATGTCTGCTTGGTGTCTTCCAAGGCAAGAGGTTTAATGAAAACTGAACCAGACTAAGGAAGATAAAAGAGTCAGCTTGGACTCCATATTGAGTTTCCCATGGTGGAGCAGAGTTAAGCGGGTTGCTCGGTGGTCTGGACTTATTTTTGCCTCCATTTCAGGGAGGAACCCAGGACAGAGGCAGAAAAACTCTATCTCATTTCTCAGTCAGCGTGGTGAGGACTAAGGACCTATTACGATCTCTGCTTTGGAGCCAGGCCTTAAACTGCTTCAGTGACCTAGATCCTGACAGAGCAAAACCACCCTCCCGCTTGCCTGAATGGTTGAACTTGTCGGTGATCACCTTGGTGTCTGGGGAGACAGGACTTACAGGAACTTTCAGGGTCCTTTGCCACTGAAGATCTTGCTATGAAATCAGATGTAGCGGTTGAATCCCTTGACATATTCTCCAATTCTGCCCACATTCCATTCCTGTGGATTTAGACTTCGGCATGCATTTTGTCTTAACCAATGTATGTTGGAAAAGCTTTCTAGCATAGACTTCTTTAAACCCGTTGAACTTAGTTTTCAACGTGTCCCTCTGCTCTGAAGGCTACATTTCACTCACTCCTGTCTCCCTGAGTCAATGTTTTCCAGATCTGTCAAAGCCTTGGCCAATGAGCAGGAGTGGTAAGCTGAGTTATGAGACTTGGGAATCTTCCAAACTGTTCAGGTGTTTTCTTATTCCTGGTCACCAATGGCTCAAGGAAGAGCCATTTCATCTAGGGGTGCTATTCTGACTGCATGTGGGTGTGGAATTATAACTACTGGGGATTTGAATCTTGGAAAGAAGCAATTCCTCTGAAGCTGAGAGGACTTCCAAGTCATCTCGATCCTTCCTTTTACCAAGTAGTCCACCCTGCCCTTACTTGCCAGACAAATTACTTAACCTTTAGGAGTCATCACCTTGCTTGACAAGGTTCCCTTCCTCCCTGCCCACAGATCATCATCCTGACCAAACAATCCAACTGAAAGTTAATGTACAATCCATCCCTTTCATTCACTCATAAAATTTCTAGAGGCAAAAAATATGTTTTTCTACCAAAAAAATATGTTTGGGGTTTCCTGAATCTCCATCAAAAAATACCACTTCAGAAACTTCCTTTGGCCAGGAAGGAAAAACAGGTTTTACTGCCAGAAGGGAATTTTAAACACCATTGGTGCCCAGGAAAACACAGATGGGCAGTTTGATGTTTAGAAATTTCCAGATGCTGACTGAATTTTTTCCACGTTGAAGATGGCATTGAGCAACTCCTATTTAAAGCTCCCAGATGCAAATAGAAAACCTAGCATTGATCAAGTCATTCCGTGGAAAGCAATATGTAAACACTAGAATTAGGAGCCAGAGGATTTGATTCCCAGGTACTGGTGGGATCTTGGATGCATAATTTGGACTTTATCTCCATGTCCATATGACTAAAATGTGGTCAGACAATAACATCTACCTTGTGAATTTTGTAAATGGTAAAGAAATACGAATTGATGATTTGAGTTATTATTCCATCAGTATGTAACAGCCGTCCGCCTCTGCAAGACACTTGCCCTTACCATTCGTTGAATAAACTGACCATCATATATAAAGTTTTCCCAACCCTCTCTGGAAACTTTCCTAGTTCACCAGAATCCTGTGATATTCACTGAGGTTCTGCCCCTTCATGTCATACCATCCGTGGGCACAGACATCTCGGTCTAACTTTCTTTCCCATTTCTTTCCACTGCTATGAAAATAGTTTGCTCTTTGCTAAAAATCCATCTGACGCCTGCCTCTGCAAGACACTTGCCCTTACCATTCTTTTCTTCTAGTGATGTTAATGTGATCACACATCCATGTGGCCCGACCATTAGTTAAAATGTGAAAATACTTCCTACCAATACGCAAATAGCCACCAACCTGAGTCCCTGGAATGTCCCCCTCACTCCCATAGTCCCACTTATCTCCACCCACCTCCTCCTCTCCAGAACCCCTTGACCCTCCAGACAACCAAAGGATCCAGGAAGTTCCAGCACAGGCCTCTGGAGCAGCCTCCATTCTGAGCATGAGCCATGGGGACAGCACCCTGCCTGCTGAGAGGTGGAGGGCTTCGCACCCCTCATCCCACCCTTCCTCCAACCCTCAGATGGCCCATGGCCAGAGCCCCTTCTCCCCTACCGAGTCCCTTCCCATGCTTCCATTCCCACTCCTCTGCACCCCAACCATCCTCAGGCCCCCTCCCGGCCCTGCCACCAGCACGGCCACCCACCCCTTTCTGTAGATCATCCGGCAGAACCCAAACCAGTTTACTCTGCAGCATTGAAACATCATCCTGGACACATAAGGCCAACCAGTTTAAAATCCTGAAAAGCCTCAGCCTCTATTAGTAAAGAGGCACTGATCTGTGTTCCCCAACTTCCCTGGCCACTTACCCTGTCCCTCCATGACCCAACATCCCACCTCCTGGACCCTGCTCCAGGGTTGTGGGCAACATCTCTTCAGATAGAAGCCTGCACTCTCCTAGTGTGTAAATGCTGTGTTAATCGCCTCTGCAAAGAACTCTAGCACGATGCAGAATCAGGCAGGGGTTATTCCTTCCCTTATTAATTCATTGACACATTCCAGCAACACCGATCAGTCTCCCCTTGTGTCTCAGGCACTGAGTCAGATCTGGAGCCTCCGAACCAGATGAAGTCTCTGCCCTCATCTGCTTACAGTCGGATAAAGGAAGCAGAAAATAAATAAGGCAGTAAACCTGCACCCATGGATAAATATATGTTTGGATCAAGGAATAAATGAGATTAGCTCAGGGAAGTCAGAAATGACATGAGAAAGAATATTGTACATACAATGGACCTTGGGGATGCACCAGGTTTCTGCAGGCCTAGGGAGAGGGGAACAGTCTGCACAGCAGCACCAGGTGGAACACAGGGCCTGTGTCTAAGGACCAGGAATTCAGTTGGGCTGGATGGTAGACACATCAGAGGAGGCTCCTGGGTGACCAGGTGAGAGGGAAGCAGGTCGGCAGAGCCAGCCTTCTTAGACCTGAAGATCTACACACAAGCATGTGGAGACCCTAATGGCCTCCAGTAATGCCCACGTGAGCCTTCCCTAAGCAGAGCACAGCTCGGCTGTATAAATTGGGTGTTCTGTGCACTAGGCAAGATGCATACCAAAGAAGGGCAGCCCTTGCTCTCCCACCAAGACACACACACTGGTGTGGAGGGTTCCCAGATGCTTTCCACGAGCCCCATGCGCACCAATGGGCTGGAATGGCTCTGGAGGGGCACCTTCTCCTGTCTCAACCAAAGGCCCAAGAGGCTAGCACCTGCCTTGCCTGATGCTTCCCTCCCTGAGCAGACTGCTCTGTCTTTTCCAAGAAAATTCTCTAGAAAGCCCCTTAGCCTACTTCAGCACACCTCTACCTCCCTGTTAATCAAACCTCTCACCTATGTGGGCCAAGCATCCCCCCAACACCACACAATGAGCTCTTTCCTTTCACCCCACTGCTCCCAAACCCTAGTCCCTCTCCTGACCCTTACCTGACCACCTGGCCACACCCCTCCCTCTGTCTGAACACGTGGCTCTCAGGGCTTCCTCTTCCTTGAGCACCTCCATGAGGCCCTTGCCTCCATGTGTCTCACGTGTGTGTGTGTGTGTGTGTGTGAACTCAGTGGTTCTCACCACCTGGGGGTCTTTGCCACGTGTGAATGCAGCAGTGACAGATCATCCAGATGGCAAACTCCCAAGACCAGAATCAAGGTTCATGAGCCATCACTCACTCGGCTGTCCATAGAAGAAATCCACAGCACTGTCACTGTTGGCACCAGTGTTTCATCTGGCAAGAAAACTGGGTGGCATGTCTGTCTGCTAGGAGCCAGGCACTGTACTTGACTCTGGAGTTATAAAAGGAAGACAGAACCCCTAGGATGACAGACAGACAAGCAGAAAGACCATCACAATGCAGGGCAATACATACGAAGGTCAGGGACTGTCCTGAGTCCAGTAGAAACCCATAAGGCGCACGTGACCCAATTCACAGCCTCATGAGGAGACGTAATTCACTCATCCAGTCAGTCATTCAGTGCATCACCTACTGTGTGTCGGCCGCTGTTCAAGGTGCTGAAGTAGTTTCCTACAAAGACTAAAAATTTCAGTAGGGGAAACAAATCAGTCACGGTACGCTATGCCAGATGATCCGTGCTTTGGAGAAAAATAAATCAAGGGGAGGAGCAGGAGGAAGGGTCCTGGCTTTTACAGAGTAAGTTGGGAGGCACCAAGGGCTTTCACAGTGGGGCAGAGGGCGCCGTGATCTGACCTTCTTTATAAAAGCCTGCGTTGGCTGTAGCATGGAAAAAAACCAGAGAGGGACCAAGGCTGCAGCAGGAAGGCCAGCAAGGAGGCTCTTGCAAGCACCCATGTCAAGTGATATTGGCTGGATCCAGGGGCAGGGGCTGAGGAGACTCCCTAAAATCAGGTAGCATCACGTGTCCAACATGTGTGCATGCATCACGGCAATGCTGCAGACGCACAGAGGAGAGTGTGCTGAACCCAGGGTGATGTGACATGGGGAGGGACATTCTCACAGAGGAGGACATTGGCACTGAGCCTGGAGGATGCCTTCACCAGGCAGAACGTCAGTGCCTTGATTCGAGTGGTGGGTAGAGGATGTATGCATGTGTGGGTGTTGATGTTGGGGAGCTGAGCACAGCGCCCCCAAGCATGAGAGAACTGGCAAGTCAAGGAGGAGCAAGCAGCCCCGAGTGGCCTGCTCGGAACACCGCCACTTGGCGGAGGAGGCACAGTGACTACAGGCACTTGTGCAAAATCTTGATTACCAAGCTAAGAGCTTAAGCCCAGTCCTGCAGGCAAAGGGTGTCGGCAAGGGTCTTTAGGCACATGAGGGATTGCCTCACAGCCACGATGACCATCTTCTTAATCTACCAACTTGTTTGTTCTAAAACTGCCAAAAATCCCTTCACCCAACCCACCCAGTGTCCTTTCAGGGCACATTCCAATCACAGAGTTGAGTACAAGGCTATTGTATTATCATGTTATAATTGTGTGTGTGTGTGTGTGTGTGTGTGTGTGTTCACACACATGTCTCACTCACTCCCCAGGCTGTGGGAAACAAGTCAGGGGCCACATGTAGCTCACCTCTACATCCTTAGCATCCATTACACATTCTGATGTGCTCAATCAATGGTCTCATGGAAGCACGAATAGGCTGGTGTGTGGATGGACACATGGATGGATGAACGAAGTTCTGGAAGTAAGCCATGAGACTGGGGAAGGCTAGCGATGCCGGGTGGAATGGACCCATGAGGGAGTCCAGGATATTAAGGCACCATAAATATTGGTTCATTGCAGATGCAAATGAAGACAGTGCCAGTCCTCTGGGGATGCTTCCTCCTGTGGAATCTCTACATTTTGTCCTCTCAGACCACGTACCCCGGAATCAAGGCGAGGGTCACCCAGCGGGCACTGGACTATGGTGAGTTGATGCTTTAAGCCAGACTTCCCCCTGCCTGGTGGAGTCTAGGACCCAAACCCAGCAGCTCATGGCTTAGACTCTCTCAGGACTGCAACGGGCTCACTTTGGGGTGATCCCATCCCTTATGTGGAAGCTAAGGTGACTGGGAAGAAAGTGCTGCCTAAAAAATGGTCACCCCACTGGAAGACACATCCAGACACAGTCACGGACTCTCACCTCTCCTTCCCACTCACATGCACAAGGGATACCCCAGGATGCTATATAAAAGCACTCTATAGGACAGAGGGAAGGAATTGGAGAGGAAAAGCAACTCCCTGGGGCTTTAGAAAATGTTGACTTCCAAGGGGACTTGGAATCTTGTACAAAATTTAATGTGGGCAATGATTCTGCATTTTTCTTGATAGAGACTCTGTTTTATTTATTAGATATGCAAAGGAGTTTGGGCCTCTGAAAAGTTAAAAAAAAAAAAACCCTGGTTTAGAGGTTATTTATAAACAATAGGGAGAAAAGAAATGTTAGAATATGATTTTCTTTGGACTAAACTGAGGTGGGAGCAGATTGTACCAAAAAAGGGGGCTATAATATCAAAGTATATGGATCTCTTTTTCTCCTGTAGAAACTTTTTCCTGAGGTTAGCTGAATGTAGGTTAACAGAGCTCTCCTGGTTCTCTCGTTTGTGTGTGTGTGTGTGTGTGTGTGTGTGTGTCCCCAGGAATTGGACCCAGAGGAGCTGAATCACTGAGTCACATGCCAGGCCCCTTTTTATATTTTTTAATTTAGAGACCATGTCTCTTTAAGTTGCCTAGGGCCTGGCTAAATTGATGAGTCTGGCCTTGAACTTGAGATCTTCCTGCCTCAGCCTCCCAAGTTACTGGGATTACAGGCATGAGCCACCGCTCCTAGCTTCCTGGTACTCCTTAAAGTAGTAAACTCGACAACTACTATTCTAATGAGAAAATACCTAAGTCTAACCAAGAAATGCCTCTTCAGTGATAACACAAAAGAAATAAATGAGGAACTGAAAAGAAAGAAAGAAAAAAAGAAGGAGAGAGAGAGAAAGAAAGAAAGAAAGAAAGAAAGAAAGAAAGAAAGAAAGAAAGGGAGAGAGAGATGGAGGAAAGGAATAATCAATTGGGAAGAAGCTCTTTGTCTTTTCCCTAATAACTCATAAGACACATGGAATCTAAAATAGATCCATCTTGCACAATTTTATGTGAATAATGATGTGTACAGAAATACATACTAGGTACATGTATGACCTTGTGTTTATCTGCATATATGTGTATCTCGTTACTCTATCAATATGCTTATGTGCATGGGAACATATCAGAAGTAGATAGTGCAATGGTATTAAAGTTGTGCAAACAGTCCTTTCCATTCTCTAGAGCAGAGCACTCAAACAAAAACATACGGAGTTCATCCACATGGATGTGAATGTCCCTTCTGCCCTGTTCCTCAATACATGACCTTGGACAAGTGGGTTTTCTCATCTGAAAAATGGGTTGGTGGAAGCAGTGTAAGAAGGATGAAATGAGATCATCTGTGAAATCCAGCATAGGGAGGTCGAGAAGGAGCATTTGAAGTCAGAATCTTTCCCTGAGCATCTACCATGCCAGGCTCTTGGAATCTGCTTTACGTTTCTTATGTTGATTAAATTCCAACCTCAACCTTCTAACAAAGCTGTTGTCATTCATACTGGAGGGACTGGAAATGTCCCAAGTCACACACCAGTGAGGGACTGAGGCAAGATGTGAACTCAGTTTCTGGGTGAGTCAGCTTTCCGTCGCTGTGACAAAAGATCTCAGAAAACCAATTCAAAAAAGGAAAGATTTATTTTGGCTCACAGTTTCAGAGTGTTTCAGTCCATGTCACTCTCTGTTGTTTCTGGGCCTGTGGTGAGGCAGAACATTGGGGAGAGGAGCATGTCGTGAAGCTAAACTGGTATCTCATGGTGGACAGAAGCAGAGAGACAAGATGGAGGGGCAGGATATACCTTCAAGGGTTGGAGGACCTTCTTCCTCCAACCAGGCCCTACCTCCTGAAGTCTCCACCACCTGCCCATAGTGCATTCAATGGATTAATCCGTGGATGAGATCAGAGTCCTTGTGACCCAATCACTTCCCAAAAGACCCACCTCTCAACACAGGTGACTTTGAGGAGCAAGCCTTCAGCACACAAGCTTTCAGATCCAAACTACTGCAGCTCTATTCTGCCCTATCTTAAAACCCATCCTTGGTCCTCTGCTCCCCATTGCTCCAAGTCCTAGAGGAACCCTTCCTTCACTGGCTGTGGACTCATGGGAGAGTTCATGAACCTCTCTGAGCCCCAGCTGCCTCCTGTGTGACATTGGGGTGAGACCTACATCACTGGGTTGCTTTGAGAATCTGAGAGAAACTCCTTGTCTTTCCCCCAGTATCTCCTGGGGCCATTGATTCATCTTGCACAATTTTTATGTGAATGACTGTATATAGAAACGCATCCTAGGAAGTACATTTCTAGTTATGGATCTTTGTGGGAGACAAAGAAGAAATTCAATCCTCTGAAACATCACGAACAACACTGTAAACAGGGACTCTAAGGGTTTTGAGGATAAGAACAAAAAGCACCATCAGAGAGCTCAGGTTTGAATCCCAGCATGGCTGCATCTTGTTTTGTGTAACTCACGTTACTGCTCAGAGAGGCAAGGTTGGATGTTTTTTTCTCATGAGAGGAAGCTAGAGCAAAAAAGGGAAGAAGGGGAGGAATCCCATGAAAACGGAAAGGAGATCAATGGAGAAGAGGAAGGGGATTGAGGGGGAGGGAAGAGGCGTGGGAAACAGAGGGAGGAATTAAATTCACTAAGTTATGCTATGCACACACGTGAATATACCACAGTGAATTTTATGCAGACCTTTAAAACACCATTTAAAACACATAAATAGAAGGAAGACCAGTAGCATAGAGGAAGGGAAACGGTGACGGAGGAGGAGGGAAAGAGGAAATACCAGGGAATGGAAGGGAGCTAATTATTTTCCATGCATGCATGATTGTGCCTGAATGAACCCCACTATTATGTATAACTATAATGCACCAATAAAAACATTAAAAAGTCTTTCTTCACTAACTCTGAAGGTGACTGTTCTCAAGCTCTTTCATGTGGGAGAGTGCTCCTTCCCCACGAGCTCAGAGAAATGTCTTCCAGGTGTTTCCATGTGAAGAGCCAACGGGTCACTCCCAGGGTGAAACACAAGCAGAGGTTATTAACCTTTCCTGAGCCTTGGGATCCTTCCTATGGGAATCTGCTGAAAATGTGGGTCCTTGACTCTGAGAACATGAGGCACATCTGCACACACAACCCACCCCGTCGGTCCTTAGAATTTCAGGTCATTCTAGAGTCGCCCATGGACAGTGGCCCTCAAGTACTTGAGTTTAAAAATTTGGAAAGGGAGAATAACGAGGGGGAACTTCCTGGAACTGGCTATACCACACAGATTCTGGAGCCAAAGTGCTCAAGATTTTTTACTACCACCTCCCCCGATGCTTAGCTGTATGATTTGGGCAAGAATTAACCCCTGTGGCCCAGCTTCCTCCTCTGTAAGCTGTGCAAGGTGATGGCAGAGCATCCCCTGCAGAATGCTTACACTTTCCATCACACCACACTGTCTTTTATCAAACTTCAGCCCTGGCCACATGATGTTAGCTCTGTGGTCTTGAGCAAGTTCCTTAGCCTCTCTGAGGACCTGCGCTTCCCCCTGTAAAGCGTACACAATAACATCCACTATGCTGAGCATTTCCTACTCAATAAATTGCATTTATGTGGTTAATATTATTACATCATTGTCATCTGTGCTTTCCTGTTTCCTTCGCAGCTGTTCAAGCTGGGCTGGAGATGATTGAGGAGATGATAAAAGAAAAGAACATCCCAGATTTAAATGGGTCTGAATCTCTTGAATTTCTGAAGATTGACTATGTGGACTACAATTTTTCAAAGTAAGTAGGCGACAAGAGCACTTTGTCTTTCATTACAGAAAGATTCGTTTCATCATAATTCAACTTCCTTATCTTTTTCTGCTCTGCCATCTTTAGCTCTGATTTCCATTCTCAAGTATGCTTCATGGCCCAACATGGCCACTGCAGTTCCAGCCATCAAATCCATGTTTCATGCAGCTGAAAGGAGGAAGAGGCAAGGGTAAAGGGACTCTGAAATGTTAAGTCAATGTCCCTCTTTAAATGAGTTATTTCTGAAGTGCTACCCTAATAAGATCCTGCCTCTAAACACTAGATAGACTTATCAGTAGGAGAAATAGGAAAATTAGTTTTCCAACCAGACAAGTTTGTCATCTCCAGCAAATTCAGGAAAGTTTAAGGAAAGGGGAGAAAGCACTGCGATCTCTTCCGTAGTTGCTGACAAGATCCCCAAAGGCAGCACCAGGGAAGACGCCTTTGCCAATTGTGAACAGAATCTTAAAGGTAACGGGGATGGGGGGGTCAAGCTTTTATAAGTTCTCCGTGACTGAGTCACAGGTTGCCCAAACATCTTTCCAATCCGAAGAAAAGTCCCTGTTACTCCAACTCTTTGAAGGAATCATTTCCTTGCTGTCAGCAATAACCTTCTATAAAACCAAGAGGTTTCTTTGTGGGAAAGAGAGATGGTGATCTAGGTGATCTAGAAAGTTCCTAGTCTGTTATAGTGTCAGTCATTTGACAGCATTTACTGAGTACTTACTACATACCAGGCTTTGTTCCAGGCACTGGGAATCTTACAGTGAACAAAACAGATGCATCTCTTACCTTTAATGTCCAGTGGGAGAGATGGACATTAAACATAAAGTCACAAGACTATTTCATTATAATTGGAATGCCACCTCCAGAAAAACACAGAAAGAATTATATAATACCAAGTGTTGGTGAAGATGAGGAGAAAGTTATTCTAATACATTTCTGCTGGGAGTAGATAATCAATAATTTCAGACTTGTACTGTGGACACTAACCACATGCAGCCCATGAGCACCTGAAATCTGACTTGTGCAATCACGGAACTGTACTTCTTATTTATTTAATTTTAATTCATTCCAATTATTGAAAATGATGCTTTGTTCAGTTACTGAAAACTTTCAAGTGTGTGTGGAAAAATTTCAGCCATTTCAATTTTCAGATGAAAATTTTATTCAATCTCGATACAGGTCAAGTACTTCTTTTTTTTAATTTATTTTTTTATTTTTTGCAGTGCTGGGGATTGAACCCAGGGCCTTGTACTTGCAAGGCAGGCACTCTACCAAGTGAGCTATATCCCCAACCCCCAGGTCAAGTATTTCTGATGAAATAAAAAAATACAGATTTTTAAGATTTTGGAAAAAAGAAAGTTAAATATCCCAGTAATTTTTATATTGATCAGATGTTGATATAGTAATGTGTTAGATATATTGGATGAAGAAAAAAATGTTTTAAATAAATTTTATTTTAATTAACACATAGTAATTGAACATATTCATGGGGTGCAGTGTGACATATCAGTACATGTATACAAATGTCCTGATCAGATCAGGGTGATTGGCATATCTATAAGTGGGATAGTCATCATTTTTTGTGTTGGGAACATTCAAAATTCTCTCTACTATTTTGAAATATTCAACTAACTACTATCCAACATAGTTTTCCTACTCAAAATAAATCAAAGACCTAAAACTATGAAACCACTAGAAGAAAACAATCAATGCTTTAGGGCATTAGTCAGGGCAATATAACCCCAAAAGCACAGGTTGCAAAAGCAAAATTCAAGTAGTGGGATTACATGAAGCTAAAAAGTTTCTGCTCAGCCAAGGAAACAATCAACAGAATGAAGATACAGCCTACTAATGAGCAATGATGTTGACCGAGTTACACTGTGGTATCATGTGCATGTAGGAATACGTAACAACAAATCTCACCATTATACACAACTCCAATGCACCAATAAAAATATGGAAAAAAGATACAACCTACTGAATATTAAGATATATTTGCAAACTGCTCATCTGACAAGAGATAAATATCCAAAATATATAACAAACCCCAACATACAACAGCAAAATAATAATAATGAAGAGGAGAAGGAGAAGGAGGAGGAGGAGGAGGAGGAGGAGGAGGATAATCTGGTCTAAAAATGGAAAAATTACCTGAATAGACATTTCTCAAAAGAAGATTTACAAAAGGCAACATCACTAATTATCAGGAAAAAGCAAATCAAAACCGCAGTGAGATGTCCTACCCCAGTTGAAATAACTATTCTCAAAAAGACAAAAAATAACAAATTTTGGAGAAGATACAGAGCAAAGGAAACTCATACATTGTTGGTGGGAATGTAAATTATTACAGTCCTTATGGAAAACAGTACGGAGCTTCCTAATAATATTAGAAATAGAACTACCATACGATCAGGCAATCCCACTATTGAGTATATATCCAAAAGAAATGGAATAAGCATGTCTAAAAGAGATCTGCACTCACATCTTTTTTTACAACACTATTCATAATAGCCAAGACAAATCAACATAGGTGTCCATTGACAGATGATTGGATAAAGAAACTATGATACATACATACGTGATGGAATATTATTCAGTCATTAACAATGAAATTCTGCCATCACAGCAACGTAGATGAACTGGACGATGTTACGCTAAGTGAAATAAGTCATGCATGGAAAGACAAATACCAAAGGTCCTCACCTTTGTTTGTAATTTAAGTTTACCTCTGAGAGGTAGAGAATGGAATAGTGGCTACCAGAGCCTGAGGAGAGTCTGGGGTGGGGTCAGGGGATGGAGATAGGGTGGCTAGCAGGTATGGGGGTGTGGTTATATAGATAATAATTTCTAAAGTTCTATAGCACCATAGGATAACTATGACTGATGACCATTAACTGAATATTTCTAAATAGCTAGTAGAGAGGATTCCAAATGCTCCCAGCACAAAGAAATAATAAATATCTGAGATGATAGATATGCTTAGTACCCTGATCTGATCATTGTACGTTGTAGACATGTATTGAAATGCTACACATGCCCCCATAATATGTAAAATTACTATGGTCAATATTAAAATAATAAAATTAAATTCAACTGTTTTTTTCTAGAAAATTTTAAATTACTTATGCATCTCATAATATATTTCTATTGTGAGGTGCTATTTTAGAAGATGATCTATGATTTATAAATACACATTTATTCTTTGACCTGATAATTTCACTCCTCAGCAGTCTCCCTAGAGAAGTTCCTACGGGCACCATGCGTGAGGATGTTCACTGTGGCATTGTTTATAATACAGAAGTACCAGAATAACCCTGATGTCCCCCAACAAAGGAATAATTTTTACATGTCCCATCCACAGCTTGGAATAGTCTGCAGCAGTTATAAAGAGCTGGTTAGGCCTCCAAGTGTCAAGGAGAAACTATTTCTGAGACATAGGAATGAATCTCAGTCATTTTCTTCCTGCCGTGGGATTCAGAACGTATGGTGGAGAATAGCTGGGAAGAAGGCACAGATAGGTGCATAGCTGTTTTAGTCAGCTTTTTCACTGCTGTGACTAAATGACCTGATTGACACAACTGTAAAGGAGGAAAGGTTTATTTGAGGGCTCATGATTCCAGAGGTCTTAGTCCATAGAAGGCCGGCTCCATTCCTCAGGGCTCAAGGTGAGGCTGAGCATCATGGCGGGAGAGGGTGGTGGAGGGAAGCAGCTCACATCATCAGGAAGCAGAGAGGGACTCCACTCTCCAGATACAAAATATATACCCCATAGCCACACCCAATTCCCACCTCCTCCAGCCATACCCTACCACTTCAATTAACCTCATCAGGGATTATTTCACTGATTGATTGGGTTCAGACTCTTCCAACCCAATCATTTCTCCTCTGAACCTTCCTGCATTGTCTCACATGTGCGCTTTTGGGGGACACCTCACATCCAAACCTTAACGACAGCAAATAATCATTTCTCGGCTCTCACATTCATGTTTTAAAATTTGCCTAATCTTAGCTCATAGCAAGGCCTTCCCCGCCCTGCCCCCTGCACCCCCAGGTGGCAGTCATACACGAACCCATCTGTGATGAGCTCAGCTGTGCCCCGTCTTCCCAGCCCACCTGCCAGTAGCGCTTCTTTTGAGTGACAACTGAAAGAGATCCAGAGCCTTGCCCAAGGTAGTAGGGCTGGAACAAAACCTGGCTCCAAGTTAAGTGCTCTTTGCACAGTACTCCAAGTGGCGCAGCCGGTGGCCAAGAGCAGTCTGCAGTCAGACTGGGGAGGCATCCAGGCCTGGTTCTGCCACTTACCAGCTGCTTTCTTACCTTTCCACCTCTCACCCGGGGACGGCACAAACAGCACTGCCTCACAGGGTCACCACGAGCTCCGCACAGGCTTACACAGTGCCTGGCGGGAAGTCCTCGCTTGGTGGGTGTTCACGCTAATGTCCTTGTGCATGTGGCCATCTAGATGACAAGCACCCGAGGCCCCACAGGTACCTATGTCACCTGCTCAACACACCAGAGAACCCCAGGGCAACACAACTCTCTCAAATCAGTTTCTCAACTCAAGAAGGAACTGATCACGCAGGGGGCAACTGGGAGCAGGAGGCGGGCATGTTTTGGATTGTCTCAGTGACTAGTAGGGGGGGACACAACTATGCAAATGTCCTGTGGTGGGTACCACAGTCCCCTACAAAGAGCTGTTCCCTCCAGAATATTGATGTCACCCTCTTTGAGAACACTGAAACTGCTGAAGGAAAAAATAATGATGAGCTTATACCTACTTTTGTCTTCCTCCTAAAGGAAGGAGGTTATTTGGTTATTTACAATTTTGGCAGGGTGATACTGGAGATTGAGCTCAGAGGCACTTGACCACTGAGCCACATCCCCAGCCCTATTTTGTATTTTATTTAGAGACAGGGTCTCACTGAGTTGCTTAGCGCCTCGCTTTTGCTGAGGCTGGCTTTGAACTTTCGATCCTCCTGCCTCAGCTTCCCCAGCTGCCAGGATTACAGCCATGCACCACCACACCTGGTTTACTAATTTAATTCTGAACTTGCCCACTACCCTGCTCAACTAGAGAGCAGATGCTTCCTGCCAAGGCTAAGGGGAATTAGGAGGCAGTGCCCAGACTCTGCCCCAGAAAGGGGAGGATCCTGCAGGGGTGGACAGTTCCCCAGGGTGTCGGGTGGGTGAGTTCTACAACTGCCTTTCCAATGTTGCTTGAGATGCGCAGATTCTCACTTTGCTCTAACTCGGTTTCCTCTTCCTTGTTTCACAGCATCAAAATCAAAGCCTTTTCGTTTCCAAACACTTCACTAGCCTTCGTGCCTGGAGTGGGGATCAAAGTCCTGACCAACCACGGCACAACCAACATCAGCACAGACTGGGAGATCAGGTCTCCACTTTTGTAAGTATTTTACTGAACATCTGCTGCTGATCTGGGGCAAAATGGAACAAAAAATGGGAAAACGTAAAAATTCACCACTATTTTCTAGGTGAGGATTCCTTCTCTCAGTAACAATCTTTCTCCAGGTGAGACCTAAATCAGCAAATCCCTGCTTGCAGGGTGTGTGTGTGTGTGTGTGTGTGTGTGTGTGTGTGTGTAATGCATCCTTCCCTTATAAGCAGAGCAGCTGATCAATATCATGGAAGACTTCCTAAGAGTGGGAGGCCCCTTAGTGTCAGAGGGACAAATGTGTCCCTCATCTTAGCCCCACTAGCAAATCACGGCATGAACTAAACCAGTCACAGAGGGCACTTTCCACATCTGCAGGGGTAACAATGGCAAAGGAAGCTTCTAGCTCCCATGGAGGCTGGAGGATGGGAGATAGCTTGAGCCCCCCTCTCCCCCAACCAAAAGGCCTTTGTGCTCTCAAAGAAAAGGAAGGGGTCAAATTCAAATACCCGAGACCACCACGTTCATACATTCACCGGGTTATTCTACAACCATTTATTGAGTGCCTCCTGTGTACCAGTTTTCCCCATCTCAGGAACTCCGGTCTTTTAGAAGGTACAGAAATGGCATTGTAGACAGCACATTCTGAGGAGCAGGGTCCTCTCCATGCCTGGCCCAGGCTGGGGTAACCTTGTACTTTTTCTTGGAGCAGCCAAGACTCAGGAGGAGCTGATCTGTTTCTCTCCGAAATCTACTTTACTGGTATCATTATCCTGACCCAAAATGACTTTGGCCACCCAGCTCTGAAGCTCCAAGACTGCTTTGCCCAAGCCAGCCATGCCCACGTTTCATTTTCTGGAGATCTCAGGTGAGTGAGGACATGGTGGTGGGGCATGGCTAATCTGGGGCTGGGTTCTCAGCACCTGCGGGAGGTTTACCACCAACAGATGATGGTCCCCAGGTAAGCTCCTCTTTCTGATTTTCCCCCTAGTGTCCTGTATAACTCCTTTGCTGAACCCATGGAGAAACCCATTTTAAAGAATTTAAATGGAATGGTAAGTCTTCTGAGATTTGACAACTGCAATAAAGCAGCATGGGCAGCAGGTCTACCGAACTTAACTCTTCATCAGTAAGGCTTCGCTGAGCACTTACTGTATGCAAGGCTCTTGGACACACATTATCCTTTGCAACTCAATGACAGTTTCTCAAGTCCCTGCTCTGCCAGCCACGTGGTAGGTGCTGGGGTTGCAGAGATGAGTGAAATAACTCCCCTCTCAAGTCTCTCACCCTACAGTAGGCAAATGGTCAATAGAAATTAATTTATTATGTACCTATTGCATGCCCCACACTGGACTAGTGTCTGTTGGGAATACAAGAGAGTGATAAACTTGTCTATTGAGAAAAAACAAACTTAGGCTTGTGAGTCAGTTGTATGAGGACTTGAATTCAGTTGTATGAGGACTTGAATTCAGTGCATGATTATATGACAATCAGATTGACTCTAAGGGGTTTCAAGAAATGGAAAAATTAAAGAAATAGAGGGTGCAGGACTTGAATTGAGCCTTGCATATAGGTAGGGTTTGGATAGGTAAGGAATGGGGGAGAAGAAAAGGTCTTTCCAAAATACAGAATAAGAATAAATTAAACATCAGGATGCCTCCTCAAGCTGTAAGAATCCTTATTCTGGAAGTTGGTGCTTGAGGAAGGGAAGGATGGAATTGGCTGTGTGCTCTTTCCAATCGTCATACCTTCTCTGAACCATTTCCTCATATGTTGGAAGAGAAAAGGACAGAGATTAGGAGGACTGGAGAAGAAGGATGAGGATGGTGGGGTCTGGCTCCCTCATCTCCCCTGTACTTAGGTCTGAACTCAGCAGACAGTAGGTGCTTAATCAAAGTCAGTAAGGAGATCGACCCTCCAAAAAACCAGGTAGTTTGCCCCCAGAGGCTGCAGAGATGGTCAGGGGACTCTGGAGTTCCATGGTCTTCTCCAGCCCCACCTGGCAGGTGCTGAGTGCAATGAACGTGCACACTGAAGAGTGGCTAGAGAATAGGATGTCACCTCCAAGGTGACCTTTGCCCTGTTGAAAACAGGGTGTGGTCCTTCAGCCTCTGACAGGAGGTCGATGAATGAGTAATGTCACAGTGAAGCTTCCCTGGAGTTATGGCTTGGAGATAGTAGGTCTTTCCATTATGATTCTCTCTGGGCCACTGGGAAAAGGAGAGACTGTCCAAACCCCAGCTGTCTAACTGTGCAGAGCCAGACTTCAAATACCAACCATGGGCTGGGGATATAGCTCAGATGGTAGAGTGCTTGCCATGTAAGCACAAGGCTCTGGGTTCAATCCCCAGCACCGCAAAAAAAAAAAAAAAAACCAGCCATGGCACCCTCTATTCTTTGCCTCTCCCGTCTGTAAAAAAGGGGAAAAGGCTGTAGCAGTAAAGTGGAATTAAGGCCATAATTACTAACATTGAATGCTTACTCTACGCTGGGCAATTTTATGTAGGTTACTTCCATTTCTATTCATAAATTGATGAGGTGGATGTAATTATTGCCCCCATGTTGCAGATGAGGAAACTGAGGTCAGAAGGTAGAAGTGATTTCCCAAATGATTCAACCCCAGGTGCAAGGCTCCCAGCTGTGGGTACTCGACCCCCTTCCTAAAGTTTCCAGATAGTCCCATTCAGAAAGGGAGAAAGAAAATAGATTCCTAAACAGGTCTCTGATCTCATGGGCTCTCCAGTTTGCCCAGGGGACAGTAAAGTGGTTCCAGCTGTCCAGGCAGGGCATGGACAGAGGTGAAGGAGGAGGGCGTCACCCCCAGCAGTGAGGAAAGACAGTCGCTCCAGCAGCAGGTTCCCCAGGTGTGACGGCAACAGTGTGGACTGGGGCACATGCCCTCACATGCCCCAGGAGAGGAGACGCAGCCTTGCTTTTCTACGACTCAGTGGGTGAGGTCCCCGTTGCTGGGGTTTAGCCAGCATTTAGTGACATGCTGCCCACATGTGCAAGACTCAAAGCCCCCGGGTGTCATCTAACTTAGGGGAAAGTTGTCGTGACCAAAGGGATAATGTCTCATAACCAGAAGGTTTGGATTCAACAAGATAACATTTCTTTTCTAATTCCTTTGGTGGCCAGCTCTGTCCCATTATCACAAATGAGGTGGAAGCGCTGAATGTCAACCTCAGCACACTGGAGGGTGAGTCCCAGAACCGGCTCTCCTGGGTGGTTCTCTTCCCCGTTTCAAATGCTGCTGCTCCGTGGATTTGCTTTTCACGGGAGTAGAGCACCCCCTCCACTCTGTGTTCCTTCCACCCTACTGATTCAAGTCCTGTGGGAGGACTTCCTGGGCTACTAACCAGCTCCCCACACAGGAGGGAGGGAACACGAGGCAGTTGGAGGAGTTAAACACTTACAAGCCCTAAGTCCAGCTTTGGCACTAAATCCATCCTCTTCCAAATGAGTGATGTGAACCTTGAGCAGGTTATCCCCTGTTCGGACCCCTGCAGTGGCTGTCCACACATCTTCACCTACTACAGGCTAGCTAGACTCTGCTCTACTTACCTGTCCACTTCATCTTGCACCTTTCTCTGCTCCAGTAACCAAACTGCTTCCACTGCCCTCTCCCTCCCTGCCTTGGCTTATGCCTGTCCAGCCTGCCTGGAAGAGCTTCCTCCGCTCCATCCATTTATTCCTTGAATAGGTATTTCTGTACCAGCAGCCTGCTGATCCCTCCAGATCACAAGCCTTTCCACTCTCTGCCCTTCGTCCTGTTCACTCCTCTTTAAGATTCAGCTCAGGCATGGTCTCCCCCAAGAAATCTTACTTGACAACCCACACCCCACAAGGTGACACTCCTCTGCGTTTGTCAACATTTCACATGTATCTCTTCCTTGGCATTCCCTCCATTCATCCATCCATGGTGTAGGAAATCACCTGGGTGCTCACTGATCTTGGTGCTGGGGATCCAGCAATAAACCTGGGAGACAGAAACCCACACCCTCATGGGACCAGGCAGACAGAAAGCAAGATAAGCAAGTAAAATCTGTGTTATGGTGGTGATAAGTAGCAAGAAGAATAGCAAAGCACGGGAGGAGCTGGGGAAGGGTTTCCATTTCAGAGAGGGTGGCCAGGAAGCACTGCTGAGCAGGTGACATTACAGGAAGAACCTGAAGGCAGTAGGGAGTGAGCAACCCCCAGAGCTGGATTGCCTTTACCCTGACTCTGCTGATGTAACACCATCACACAGATTTTAAGATTACGAAGCATGGAAGTTTATTCATCTCACAGTTCTGAAGACTGGACCATGCACGATAGAGGAGCTGCCTGTGGGTGAGGCCTCCAAGTGGAATCAGGACATGGTGGAAGGGCAAGAGAGTGTGCCTGAGACAGAGGGAGGAAATCTAGCAGAATCTGCAATTAAGGCACTCCTGAGACAAGGGCCCTCATCCACTCTAGAGGGCAGAGCCCCAGGGCCTAAGGACCTCTTAAAGGCCCCACACACCAATACATTACGATGATAATTAGATCTCATCCTAAGTTTGGAGGACCAAACTTTCAGACCATAGCATGCCCGAAGAACATTCCAGATAGAGGAAATCACAAGTTCAAAGCCCGAAGCAGAGCCTTCCTCCAAGCATGTTGGAGGAACTGTGCAGAGGCCATACTAGGCACAGAGGAAGTGTGGGGGAAAGAGCAGGTGATGAGGTCAGAGATGGGAAAGGGATGATTAGATTTTCAGGACTCTAAGGACACTGCAACGCCTGGCTCTTAGTCTGAGATGAGGTTCTGGAGAGTTCTAAGCAAGGCCTGTATGACTGGGCATGTTGGAGAGACCGTTTGGCTTCTGTGCTGATAATAGGAAGGAGAGAGGGACACAGGTGGAATTAGAGAGATCGTGCAGTCCTCACACAGTATCAGAGCAGCTGGCCCAGGGCAGGTGGCAAAGATGGGAGGACATGTTCAGCTCCTGGATATGCCTTGAAGGTAGACGGTGGCATTTGCCAACATCAAATGTGCATTGTGAGAACGATCAAGCGTCACTTTGGGTTTTCGGCATAAGCAACTGAAAACTGAAAGAATGAAATTAGCATTTGCCCAGATGAGGAAGAAGGTCAGGACAGGTGTGTAGTGGGACCCTCAGCTCGGTTCTAGATCCTCTGCTACTAGACTGCATTATAACTTCCTAGTTTTATGTCTGTCTCCTCCCCAGACTGCCAGCAGGAATTTTGACTCATTTTTAGGACCCCAGTACCAGGCACAGCAGCTAGCCCTACTAGGTTAATTGGTGAGGGATAAAAGGGAATGGGTAAGGGAAGTGAGGGATTGATGAGTGGATGTAGATGGAGGGAAGAAAGTGGATAGAGTGCAGAGTAGGAAAGAAGACGGAATGAGGAAGGAGCTAGCGGCGGATTCCCACGTCCCAGCTTGCTCCCTCTGAGCCTCACTCCTCCTGTAAAAGAATGACTGTCCTGCTTCATCACAGGAGGGGGTGGGATCCATTCAGATTGGACGCATGGACCCATTTCCAAAATGATAACGACATGGGATAATATTGTGCCCCTACCTTAGCAAGTTGCTTCATCTCTTCTTGCTTGGAAGAAAGCAAACAGCACACACAAGGAGGGCAGATGGGAGGCTCAGGAAGCTTCCTCTGGAACAGAGAGCAAGTCTTCACACCACAGAGCACAGCGGTGGGAAAGCAGCTCTCCCCAAGCCGAGGCTGCCTACCACACCCTCTCATCATCTCAGACTCTGGGATCTCTCTTCCCAGGAACTTCACCCACCACTGTCCCCTGATTCCTCTGCCTTCTACTTTGTTTTGAAAATCCTGATACAAGTAATTAATTAAATGAACAGCATTGTGCACAAGAATTCCCTGGGTCTCTCTAACTTAGTGGATTTTCTTCTCTCTCACGATATCACTTCTTTGAAAAATTTTCTAATGGTGAGAGTAATGCATGTTTACTAAAAAAAAAAAAAGTTCTGCTACGTAGAAATCTATAACATTGAACTTGAAAGTCTCTCAATCCAATATACATGGCTTGATATTGGTAAGTGTCTTTGTGCTAATTTCCTTTTAAAAATGCAACTCTCCGGCTTCATTCTGTGTGTCCATGCACATGCAGTGGGAATTGTCTAAACAGGCATGCACCAAAATTTACACCTGTTTCTATTAGGATAACATGATGAAGAAAATTTTTCCTTTCCTCTTTTGACTCATTTACTTTCCCTGAATTTTCAAAAGTGAGTACATATTC
Source organism: Glaucomys volans (assembly GCA_020662805.1). Classification (NCBI taxonomy): domain Eukaryota; kingdom Metazoa; phylum Chordata; class Mammalia; order Rodentia; family Sciuridae; genus Glaucomys; species Glaucomys volans. Next base: position 445,243 of record JAJEJO010002136.1, read on the forward strand.
AATAAGTATTACTTATTCAAAAAGGGGGAACTGTTATTTTAAACAAATAACAAAATATCAAATAAGTTGTTCTCTAAACATTATCATATGTTATAGTATGACTTAGTGAATATTAATCTTCTTTTCTCTTTTTTGGTCATTTAGTTTTAACCAAGATCAACAACTATACTCTGCTGGATTATTCCCTGGTTGGTCCTCCAGAAATCACTGAGAATTACCTTGACCTGAATCTGAGGGTAAATTTATGATTCTCATAATCCTCACCTGCTGTCAACAGCCAATAGTTGGAGAATAAAGATTCTAACCAGGTGTGGTGGCGCACACCTGTAATCCCAGTGGCTCGGGAGACTGAGGCAGGAGGATCGAGAGTTCAAAGCCAGCCTCAGCAACTTAGCGAGGCCTTAAGCAACTCAGTGAGACCTTGTCTCTAAATAAAATACAAAATAGGGCTGGGGATGTGGCTCAGTGGTGTAGTGACCCTGAGTTCAATCCCCAGTACCAAAAACGAAAAAAAAAAAAAAAAGCAAAGATTCTATGCAGAAGGAAATAATGCAGAAGGAAATATACATACACGCTCTTCAAAAACTTTTATTTTCTTTCTAGCAACTCCCTCATGTTTGGGCCTTTTCAAAAGACCCTTGAACCCTTTCTTGATCCATTAATAATTGTTTGCAGACAACATATGTCTGCCTTCTTTGTGAGAAGTATCAGGATGTCTTTGCCTCTGGGAGTAGGTTCGAGGCTAAGAGCCTGCAAGTAGTCTAGCCAGCATTTATTAGAACTTTAATACATGAGTAGGATGTACATGTTGGTACTTCTATTCCTAACTCTGAGGCTGGTAGGTTTAACTGAGGGCTGCTGGCTTCTCTCAAGGCCATAAGTGCATGGAAATGGCAGTTACTGAGCCTGGAAAAAGTGTTCATTGTACTCATGTTTAGTTGATATCATTGTCTTTTAAATGCATATTGGCTTGTATTTCACTCAGAGTCTTGCAGATCAGTTGAATGCTGTTCAAGGCAGCGTTTTGTCCTAACGGTAATGAGAGCAGTATTGGGAAGGCCTTGAAAATGCTTCAAGCCATTTGGAGTCCTGGGCTCTTCTGAGTGTTTTTACAACTCCCCAGGTAGTCAGCAGTCAGGAACTGCTCAGAGGTGGCCCCTCCAGCTGCCTGTCCCTCCTTCCTTTATCTGAGAAAAGTACCAGCCAGGAGCTTGCGCTGTACACCCCAGGGTGGACAGATACCTCCAAAGATACACAAGAATCATTAGAGCTTTGAACAGTCACTGGCCCAGGAGTCAGAAGACCTTGCAATTTTCTCATCCCTACGGAGTTTCTGGAATTTTCCTTATTCGGACTCGTCAGGGTTCACCTCCCTGGTCCTGCACAGTTGAGTTTTCCTCTGGTAAACTGGCCTTTGCTTTCCCACAGGGCGTATTCTACCCTCTGGAAAACCTCGCTGACCCCCCCTTCTTGCCAGTTCCTTTCGCGCTCCCGGAGCGGAGGGACTCCATGATCTACATTGGAATCTCCGAGTATTTCTTTAAATCTGCATCCTTTGCTCATTTCACAGCGGGGGCCTTCGGCGTCACCCTCTCCACGAAGGAGGTGAGCAGAGCTTATGGTTGGTGACAGCTGGCACCATCAGTTAGCCTTTTTCTAAGCATCACATTCTGGGATTTTCCAGCCATGGTTTTGATTCCTGGGCCTTTTTCGGCCCTGGTTCCTAGCAGGACCACCAATGAAGGAACATGGAAGGCCTGTTGTTATGAAGTGGGGAGCTGGTGGGTTTCCAGATCCACACATCTGTTTTTACCTGGTGTCTGGCCACTGTCCCAGACTGATTTTAACTAATGCTAAGACCTCCCTCCACCACGTACTGCCTACGACCCCTGGTCATTTCAACTTCCTCAATGTCCATGTGCCAGAGTTTCTTCATTTGGAAAGGAGGTCCACACTTGCAGGCTTGTGGTGGACACTGTAGTTTAAGTACAGGTAGAGCACCCAGACCAATGCCCAGAGAAGAGTAGGCACTGTGCAGCTCTTGGTCATGGTCATCATCACAACTCCTGTGCTGGGCCGACAGAGCCCTCCTCCTGGACATAGACACATGTGCCTCCCTTCCCTGAGAACACTCCCTCCAGCCAGTCAATCAAAACCTTTTCCTGAGCATCACTTTTAGATCTTCTTCTCTGTGCCTTAGTCACATGGGTAGCCCTAAGCCTTATGTTCAAAGTGGCAAGTGCAGGAGCACCAGCTTCATCATGCACCAAGTTAGACCCTGCTACCTTCAGGCTTGAAGGCTGCTTACCTGGGAAGGTAAATGACATAAGCATCCCATGTCAGTCATCTCTGAAAAATGACAAGACAAGCCTTGTTGTTAACACTGCAGAACATCCCCACGTGGGTGTCCCTACACAATACACACAGCGTGCAGCTTACTCAGGCGGAAGGTGACCTCCTGTCTGACCTTGGGCGAGTTACTTTACTTCTCTGACCTCAGGTTCCCAGGGGTTGGACTACAAAGCAATAGGTCACCCTAAACATTTTATCTTCATAATTCATAAAATTATGGGGGACATGACGTTTGCCCTGAGAAGACATCTGGGCAAAAACCTTACAGTGATGTGGTGGTGCTTCTATTTCAGATTTCCAAGCATTTCATTCAAAACTCTCAAGGTCTTGGCAATGTGCTCTCCCAGGTGAGTGTTCTGGGTTGCCCCCCGCCCAGGGTTGTTTGCTTGTTTTGATTGTAATCCCTTCCGGGAGGTTCGTGAATTCTTATATTTTCTTTTGATCCCAGCACGGGGCCATCTTTCCATTCTTAAGAGTTTTTTTTTTTTCTCTTAATCAAATCTCCACATATATTTACCAAACAGTACCTGGCAAAGCAGAATTACAGTACAGGTTAAAGTCCCATTAACAGCATGTGAGTTCACGAAACAATCTGTTCTTTCCACATGGTCCCACCACACCTAAAATAAACAGTCTTATTTATTAGCTTAAATGAGGAACTCAATCCTTAAGTGAAGGAGAGATGCCCACACTTGTGACGTTAGTGAAGCAACTATTAACATCATGCCTTTATGGTGGACTAAGTGTGGGACACAAGGACCTAGAGGCTCAGGTCTGCCTTCAAGGATGTTTTTTAGAAAAAGAAGCTCTAGTCAAACAGACCTAGGCTCAAATCTCAGTTCCACCACATTTTCTCTTGAACCTTGAGAAATCCCCTAGCCCTCAACAACTCACATTCTCCATTATGAATCAGGGGTACTGACTGAACCTGCCTCTGGGGTTTTTTGAAGATTTGAGACAATACATAGCTGGCACCCTGGAAGTATGATAAATGTCAGGTGTTATTTCTGTTGGGTTTTTGCATGCTATTTTTATGACTATGAAAGAACTTTCTTCTATTCTAATCGTGTGATGTAAGATTGAATTATCCCAGACCACCCCACATTCATGGCTTCCCTGTATCAATTCAGTCTCTGTTTCTTTACCTGGACTGGGCAGATTGCAGAGATCTACATCTTGTCCCAGCCCTTCATGCTGCAGATCATGGCCACAGAGCCTCCCACGGTCAACTTGCAACCGGGCAACTTCACCCTGGACATCCCTGCATCCATCATGATGCTCACCCAACCTGAGAACTCAACAGTCCAATCCATCGTCTCCATGGACTTTGTAAGTCTGGGGGCCAGGAGGACAACCTGTGGGTGCCAATCCCATTGGGAACATTGACCAGTAGCTTCTAAGTGTTTGAAGGAAAGGGGGTGAAGCATCAATTAAGAGTGAGGATAAAGTTAAGACTGGCGTACCAGACCAGGCCCAGTTGCCCACTGCACAGTAAACCAATCACTGAAATGAGGAGTGTGGGAACAGAGAGTTTATTCATGAGTCCGCCATATGCAGAGGCGAAGAGCAAGTTGCAGGTGCATCTCCCCAAGGACAGGGTTTGGAGATACAGCTGAGTCATGGGGAAAGGTGATTGGCTCAAACTTCATCATTGGGACCTACATGTCAGAGGTATTATCTGTAGTCAACTAAAAGCCAGTAACGAAGAACAGGTGAGGTCTAGAGGACTTGTTCAGGAACCAAGAGCAGGTGTTCTGTTCAGGGTTTCCCTCGGTTTCAGGGGAGGGGTGTGGAGGGATGGGAGACTAGGGCTCACTCCCCCATGCAATGTCAAGTCTCTCTCCAATCCCTACTTCCTGTGTGCCCTTCCCACTACCTCAGTTACTTGGACAGCTGGATTTCCTTTGTCCTCTAAATAAAGCAATCAAGGTGGAACTCAAGTTCACTTATCAGATGAAGTCCAAGTGCAGTCCTGTAGAAGGGAACCAACACAAAGAACCTAAGCAATATCATACAGGCATGCCAGGCGCGGTGGCGCACGCCTGTAATCCCAGCTGCTTGGGAGGCTGAGGCAGGAGGATCGCGAGTTCAAAGCCAGCCTCAGTAAGGGCAAGGCACTAAGCAACTCAGTGAGACCCTGTCTCTAATAAAAACACAAAAATAGGGCTGGGGATGTGGCTCAGTGGCTGAGTGCCCCTGAGTTCAAACCCCCGTTCCCAAAAAAAAAAAACACAGGTATACATAGAGAAGAGAGATTAGGAGAAAAGAAAAAATAATTTAAAGGAGAGCCTCAAATGATAAATCTTTATAGATAGTTTCCCTAACTGAAAGACAGGATTTTCAGAGCTATTTCTTGCCAACTTCTCTTGAATACGATGGAAAGTTTGGTTTATGATGTTTCTGCTACTGAAAACTTCAAGTGTAGCCCAAACAGACAGATTCACTAAGATTTGTCCTCTTAGTGACAAATGCTTTTGTCATCTGCAGGTTGCTAGTACCAGCGTTGGCCTGGCTATTTTGGGACAAAGACTGATCTGCTCCTTGTCTCTGAATAGGTAAGATCAGTTGATTGAACTCTTGGGAACCTTGGGAACAAGTGTGTCCACAGACCTCAGAGACAAAGTCGCCATTGAGAGAACAGGTGAAGTTCATCCTGTGTGAACAGATTCTTTAGATCATTTCAGAGGATGCACTTCACTAAAATTGCATCGTGGAGTTTTCCTTTTTTTTTTTTTTCTTCTCATTAGAATAGTACTAAGATAAAACAAGGAACAAAATAATTGTAAGAAAATTTTTTTTAATTTTTTTAGATGGTAACATACCTTTATTTTATTCATTTATTTGTATGTGGTGCTGAGAATCGAACCCAGTGCCTCACACATGCTAGGCAAGCGCTCTACCACTGAGCCACAACTGCAGCCCCGAAAGAAAATTTTGTGATCTAAGTGCCCGTTCTATGGCACAGCAATACGAACAAGTTCCCCTTCGTCAAATTCAGAGAGCACAATCTTAGGAAAAGGCATAAATCTTTCAGGTTAAGGAGTCAAGTTTCAAGTCGCTTCTTGGTTCTATGACCACAGTTGGGTCTATCAACCTCTTTAGAGCCTCAGTTTCCTGATCTGTAAGTTGTGAAGTTGGACTGGATTGTGTCCAAGGTGCCTTCAGTCTCTGACGCTGTGGTCCCATCACTAGACACAGAGGTTACTTAACAGGACCTTGGCCCATGGCCCAGCTGGCTCTCAAAGGCAGGCGATGCAGCGTGGAGGGATGTGAGCAGGTCATATGTGGAGGTCACTGAACGCCAATTGCCGTTTGGAAGAATCATCTTCAACGTGCATTTTCTTTGGTACAATCAACCTGATAGTCAAAGTCATGATTGAGACTTTACAGGGAGAGAATTTATAGAAAGTTCAGCTGTCCCAGACTAAGTCGTGGAAGGAAGAATAGGAAAACACACTAAAAGCAGAGTCAGAAAAGAAACCAACAGGGGGAAATCAGCGGAGCACCCTAAGTCAACCTGAGAGTTAGAAAGACTGCTGTAGAAACATGGGAAATGTTTCCAAGAAGCCACTGTTAAATGGTAAAGCAGCAAAACTGCAGGAGCACCGCAGCGAGCCGCTGTGTCTAATAACCGCATCTGACAAGGGACGGGAACCCCTCAAACGAAAAGAAGGGCTGGGCGCAGTGGCGCACGCCTGTAATCCAAGTGACTTGGGAGGCTGAGTCAGGAGGATCGCGAGTTCAAAGCCAGCCTCAGCAACTTAGCGAGGCCCTAAGCAACTCAGTGAGACCCTGTCTCTAAATAAAATACAAAATAGGGCTGGGGATGTGGCTTAGTGGCTGAGTGTCCCTGAGTTCAATCCCCAGTTCCAAAAAAAAAAAAAGAAAAGGGTGTTAGGATGTGTGATTATGAGATGCGGGGCATAAAAATATTCTTTGTGATTATATTGTTTTTCCAACAGAAAGAATTAAAATTTTTAAAGTATGATTTCCTAAGAGAAAAAAATCCAAGGGGCTTTACTCAGATTTACCGACCCTCAAAACAGAGCTGACTTTTCCATGAGGCTCAAGAGGCGTAGCCCCTGGAGCCCCCCATACTTTGGGAACCCAAGAAGATGTTTTCATATTTTTAAAATAAGAACTTAAAAAGAATGCAATCCAAACTTGATTATACTTATTTTATGCTAATACCGTTGTAAAATACAGTTTAAAAAAATATTTTAAGAGTCCAGTGCAGTGGTGCATACTAATCCCAGTGACTGGGGAGTCTGAGGCAGGAGCATGATTAGTTTGAGGCCAGCCGCAGCAACTGAGTGAGACCCCATCTCAAACTCAAACAAAGCTGTCTGCGGATGTAGCTCAGAGGTAGAGCACTTGCCTAGAATTCATGAGGCCCTGAGTTGGATACTCAGCACCTCAAAAAAAAAAGGAAGGAAGGAAGGAGGAGGAGGCAAGGGCCTCGGGGGCCAGAAGCCACAGGTGGACCTGTTCCTAAGGGTTCAGAACCAGGACAGGCAATCTTTGATTTAACGGTTCTATTAGGCAAGAGGATGTGAACCAGAGAGCAGGAGGATGAGGAGGGAAAGGCCAGAGGGTGAGGAGCTGGGGCATCCCAGGTAGGTCAGCAGAGGAAGGGAAGAGGATTGGGATTGTACTATTGGATGGTGAGTAAAGGTGAGACCTCAGTCTGTTGGAAGACACAAGAAGGAGGCTGGGACCTGAGTGACAGGGAGATGAGGACAAGCAGCAAGTGCTGGAGAAGGAAGAAACAGCCCAGGCTGCCCCCAGCGCACGGGGGTTCCTTCAGGGCTTGGTCCAGGCATTGAGCATCTTGGAGTGGAGCAGGTGGGCGGGGCCTCACAAGCCTTTTTGAAGTCACGGAGACCATGCTGAACCAGCCTCAGCCTTTGGCAGTAAGACCAGTAGCAGGGCCACCCACACGCCACCCCAGCAGGCTCCTCCACTCCCGGGCTTCACAGGCGCTGCCTTTCAGGATGAGCTGGTTTGGCCCTGGGTGATGTCAGAGAGATGCAGCAGGGAAGCAGTAACGTGGGTGGGGATCTGTGGGGCAGAAACCGAGAGAAGACCGAGGAGCACATGGTCTCCAAAGAAGTTGCCAGCACAGCTTTCTGCCACCCCCTGCCTCAGTGTGTCCTCTGGAGCCACTCAGGGCTGCTGCATAGACAACTGACGCAAAAATCAGACAAACCCCGTGTGACAGGTTTAGACAGGGAGTAAGATTGTGACCTTTGGAGTCGGTCTGGCCGAGTTCAGATTCCAGCCCTGCCGTTTGTTAGCTGTGTGGTCTCAGGAAATTTACTTCCCCTCTCTGGTCTCCATGTCCTCCTCCTCTATGAAATGATGCTCTAATAAAACCTAGTTTGGGGTCTGTGGATTTAGGTCAATGGTAGAGTGCCTTATTTGTGAGAGGTCCTGGGTTCAATCGCTAGGTCTGCAAAAAATTAAAATCAGATTAAATAAATAAAAGCTACTTCAGGAGGTTATTGTAGGAATGTGAGTCAATACCATTGAAGTGCATGTTTGCTGCTCCAGAAAGTTTGGCCATGACTATTATTTGGAACTGGAGGCCACTCTCAGTCAGGACAAGGAGGTACTCGATTATTCAAGATTATAAAAGTTCAGGGTATTTTTTTTTGTTTGGGGGAGTTTTGTTGTTGTTGTTGTTTGTTAGGGGTTTTTTTTTTTTTTTGGAGTGCTGGAAATGAAACCCAGGCCTTGCACATGCCAGGCACCCTACCACTGAGCTTGAGCTTCATCCCTAACCCCTGCAAGGTCATTTCAAGGTCCCTATGCAGAATGCACCTCACTTCCCTGGCTCCTGCCCCACGATGGCTGTTCTCAGTTTGGGTCTCCTCCTTCCCCATCCTGTTACCTTCCAGCTCCCAGGCCCCACAGAGCACTTACATTGTTTCATGAAAACCTTACATCTGTGCGTCTCCAGGGCCTGGCGTGGTGCTCAGTACACAGCTGTAGATTGGTTGAATGGTCCTGGAGGTGGGTATTATTATCCCCAGTTGATGGCCCATAGAGGTCAAATTACTCACTCAAGGTCACAGAGCTATTAGTGGTGGAATGGAACTTGAACCTTTTCCCAAAGCCTTGGGAGGTTTTCTGTTTGTTTGCTTCGTGGTACTGGGATGGAACCCACGCCTCGGGCATGCTAGGCAAGCACTGTACCCCGAGTCACACCCCAGTTAGTGGCTACTTCCTGCATTACCCTGCCTTTGAGGTAGTGAAGAGCTGAGACTCAGAAATTAACAGACCTAGGACGTAGGAGGCAAATATCCTCGCTCAGAATAGAAAACCCACAAACAAGGAGTTAAACAAAACTGAAACAGGTGGCGTGTCCACTCTCAATACTGAGTATTGAAAGTCCAAAGAGAAGGCACTGGGTGTCCTGAAATGGACAGGGCACACAGCTCTCCTCTCATTGCTGGATCAAGAGGAGGAAAGAATAAACAAAGCAAAAGCTTGGAAGACTAATAATGAACTTGACCTCTTTGGGCACGTTGTGTTAAGAGCAGTCTCTGGAGCCAGGTGTACCCAATTTGGATTCTACCTCAGGCTCCTGCCAGTTGGGTGACCTTGATCAAATTACTTAACCTCTTTAGGTCTCAATGTCCTCGTTAGCAAAGCAGCTCCCCGCTCCACAGGTCGCTGTGTGGGTGGCGAGATCACAGCTGTAAAGCACTTAGCGCGACCCCCAGCACAGATCCCTTAGCAGCCCCAGCGTTTCATCCTCTTTTCCCATTTTAGGATTCAAGTCTGACCACACAGGAGGGAGAGCCTGGTCCCAAGGGATATAACAAGGCAGGCTGGTCCTACAGGCTGGAGGGTTGGCCCCCAGAGCCGAGAGCGGACTCTTACTGCTCTATCTGGAGTCTTTTATTCCAAACACGATTCTATTTGGAGGCAGCTCCGGAACAGGCTGGGGCACATAGCTGACATCTGGGGTTGACACAGAGCCCAGCTTTCATGACACTTTCCCTGTTCGGATCTTCATCCTGGTGACTTATTCTAACTCTCTTAATCACGTGCAAAACTTAAAACAATCATATTCATATTACTGTTGAACTATTTAGAACTTTGGAACATTCTTTTTGGACGTTGCTATGATTGAGACTCCGAATGCTCCCAACTGCTCCCCACCCCACTACCATCAGCGCAGACACACACACACACACACACACACACACACACACACACATACACACACCCTGCAACCCCTCCAATCGACTAATCAGAGAATGCAAATATGGCTGACTACAAGCAGATAGCATCACTGCCTGACTCCATCCTCACAGCCTGGGTGGATAAACATTCCACAGCAAGAGCCACCCCAACAGAAACCCAGGAAAGAAGCTTGTCCAGGCGGCATGGACTCAGTTTCTCCTGGAGAGGTACTTTGGACAGGTCAATGGAACGCACTTGGCATTCAGGCTGACCCCCGTGCGCACCCGTCCTCTGAGCTCTAGCTGAAGCCTGGGATGGAGTGCCCCCCCCCACCGACATCAGAGGAGGAAACCCCAAAGGGATCCTTCTCCCAGGGATACTGGGAATATTTCCAGGCTGCCGGAGGCACTGAGATTAAGACATTGGGGAACTCTTACCCATCAAGAGTGTACTTTACTAGTGGAATGGATCCAACACGTTTCTCCCCTTAATACCTTTCTAAATATAGATAAAATCCATGGCCTAGGTTTTCAAGCTTTTCAACTAGTGGCCTGTTCTCAAGTCAGCCAACCTTATCTCCCCCAGCTCCCTAAAATGAACATTTTGCTTTCGGTTGGCTCAACTTCAAAATGACCCCAATTCCAACTAACACTTCCCATCCATCTCCTTTTTCTGCTCATTTCTTTACATAGTCATTCAATAAGAATTTGTTGAGCAATTATTTTGTGCACTGCCCTGTTTTTTTGTTTGTTTTTTGTTAGTTTGGTACCAGGGATTGAACCCAGGGATGCTTAACCACTGATCCACTTCCCAGTTCTTTTTATAAATTTTTAAATTTTATTTGTTCTAATTAGCTATCCATGACAGTAGAAGGCATTTATACATTTTGATAGATCATACGTAAATGGAGTGTAATCTCTCATTTTATTTTATTTTATTTTTAATTTTTTTTTTGAACCGGGAATTGAACTCAGGAGCACTCAGCCTCTGAGCCACATCCCCAGCCCTATTTTGTATTTCATTTAGAGACAGGGTCTCACTGAGTTGCTTAGGGCCTCGCTAAGTTGCTGAGGTTGGCTTTGAACTTGGGATCCCCCTCCCTAATCTCCCGAGTCGCTTGGATTATAGGCGTGTGCCACCACACCCAGCCTCTCTCATTTTATTTAGAGACAGGGCCTCAACTAGATTGTTGAGGATGGCTTTGAACTCACAATCCTCCTGCCTCAGCCTCCCAAGTTGCTGGGATTAAAGTGTGCACCACCACGCCCAGCCGTACTGCCCTGCTTTTAACATAGAGTGGAGAGAAGGAAAACAGTTCCTGTCCTCCAGGCCCACAGCCCAGGAGAGGACACTCAGAGCGACAGGCAATTACAAGACTGGGTGCTAAGGGCCATGCTAGGAGATATAGGAAGAGAGGTGGGAAAAGATGTACAGAGTGTTTCTCCCAGAGGGCAATTTCTTCCCCAGGACATGCCCCCTCCTCTCTCTCTCTCTCTCTCTCTCTCTCTCTCTCTCTCTCTCTCTCACACACACACACACACACACACACACACACCTCTAGCCCATCATGGTTTCTCCACACCTTTTCAAACTTCCTGCATTGTGTCTTTGTAGTGTGTAAACCCATGAAGGAGCACCTGAGTCCACGTGCTCTTCTTGTGTGTTTGTTTATTAGAGCTTCATAGTTATACATAGTAGTTGGGTTCATCCTGACAAACTCAAACATGCATGGGATTTGATTTTGGTTCATGATCCTCCTCCTTATTCCCGCCCCCATCCCTCCCCTCTCCCATTCTCCTTTACTAAATTTCCTTTTGCTCATCTACTAATTTATGTGATTAGTTCTTCCTACCTGTGCATAAAGGTGAGGTTCCCTGTTGTGTATTTACATATGCACGTCACATGATTTTTTAAGAATTCATTCTGCACTGCCTCCTCTTACCCATCCCTCCACTCCGCCTCATGATCTCATTCTACATTACTGATCTTCCCTGTATCTTTATATTATCCTAGCCTTCCCTCCCCCTTTTCTTCACTTTACTCTAACTTCTGTGTATGAAAGAAAATATTTGCCGGGCGTGGTGGCGCACGCCTGTAATCCAACCGACTTGGGAGGCTGAGTCAGGAGGATCACGAGTTCAAAGCCAGCCTCAGCAATTTAGTGAGGCCCTTAGCAACTCAGTGAGACCCTGTCTCTAAATAAAATACAAAACAGGGCTGGGGATGTGGCTCAGTGGCCGAGTGTTCCTGAGTTCAATCCCTGGTTCCAAAAAAAAAAAAATTTGACCTTTGAGTTTCTGAGTTTGGCCTATTTCACTTAGCATGATATTCTCCATTTCTATCCATTTACCAACAAATACCATACATTCATTCTTCTTTATGGCTAAGGAGAACTGTATTATATGTATATATACCATAATTTCTTAATTCATTGATTGACAGACACCTCGGTTGATACCATAATTTAGCTATTTTGTCCACACTGCTTTTTATTTTTGCTCTAATTGCTTCCTGTGTGTAGCTTGTCTCCCTCCTTCATAATTACAGACAGAAGTTGAATTCTTCCTCTTGCATGGCACACTACGGAGGAAGCACCTAAGGACCTCCTATCCTGGCCATCTCTCTCCTCACTGCATCCAGAGTGGTTTTTTCAAAACACAGATGTGGCTCTCTTCCTAAAAACCCTCAATGGATTCTTTGCTCTTAAGCTAAAGATCAAACATCCCAACATGGGCGAGTCACGCCTCCTGGTCAGCCACCATCTCTCCCTGCATCTCTTCCTGTGCCCTCCCGGTAGTTCTCTGTTCCCTGCATGGGGCCTTTGCAGCCTCTGCCTGACCTCCTCCCTCTTCCTTCCCCATTTTCATTTTGGAATCCTGCTCATCCTCCCTATTTCAATTCAAGGGTCCGTTCCTTGGAGACCTTCCTACATCTACCAGGTTATATCCTGAGAATGCAATAATCAAGCCTGGACCTCCACCCTCAGGGAGTTCATGAAAGGAGAGTTCACAGGTGTTGAGTAGTGGGATTGATTTTCATTGTCCGTCGGAGCACTGGGTTGGAGGAGTGACATGGTTAGCACTGTGACACTTGACCTTTACTCCAGGCCTTCATTTTGTCCCATTTGCTATCATGATCCAGATCATGAATGACCTTTTGCTATGCTTGAGTTTTCACTGTAGCACTGGTTTTCAATCCAGGCAATAAAACTTTTGAATAGGCTATATTCTCTGCGTGTGCACGCGTGCATGTGCGTGCTAGGCCGGCATCTATCACTGAACTGCATCCCCAGCCCAAGATCGATGCAGATATGTCTTCCAGGTAGGTCTATTTGAGCTGGCTTCCTCCCCAGAGGCTCTGTGGTTCTGCAGTAAGAGTCAGCAGGACTTTGAGATGGCCCAGAGGATGAAGGCAAAGGACAGAGGTCAGTCGCCACCTAGTGGCCTGAGTTGAGCCCGTCTGTTTTTCAGAACCAGGATCTGAGAGTTTGCTCTGCTCCACCGGCTTTTCTGCGATTGGCGAGAACAGTCCCTTAGTAAGAAAATCTGCTCGCGTGCCTGAAGAACCAGAAAACAGACACGGGTGGCCCTAGGAGAAAGGATAGCTTGGTTCACGGGAAGCCCCTGGCAAGCTCACTGCTAGCAGGTGGTCCTGAGCCAGGGTTTGGGCTTGTAATGAGAGAAAGAAGAGGAAACTCAGGTGTGCTCCACTGTTATGCAGGCTGGATTGCTGAAGTATAAGAGGTTGACCCACATAGAGACAGTGTGACCAGGGACAGTCATCGCCCTCACATTTCCTCAGCTGTGTCTTCAAAGATGCCCTACTGCTGGGTTGCAGTGGTGCACACCTGTAATCCCAGGGAGGCTGGGATTACACCTGGGAGGCTGAGGCAGGAGGATCGTGAGTTCAAAGCCAGCCTCAGCAAAGGCAAGGCTCTAAGCAACTCAGTGAGACCCTGTCTCTAAATAAAATACAAAATGGGGCTGGGATTGAGACTCAGAGGTTGAGTGCCACTGAGTTCAATGCCCGGTACCAAAAAAAAAAAAAAAATGTCCTCACTTCCCATTGGGATCACTGAGTCTCAGAGCCAATGATATCATTTCTGTTCCTTGCTGGCCCTGTTTTGTTTGTGATTAGTTATTAATCTGAAGCTTTCTCAAAACCTAATTCATGCTAACATGATACTGGATGATAATAAACAACAAGCTCTTCTGTGAAATTCTCTTCTTTTAAAAAAAAAAAGGAAGAAAATCTATTCTTTAAATGTAGTCATAGATTCTTCAAAGAGGTAGCACTCAAGCTAAATCTTAACTGATTAAAGAGCTAACCAGGGCTGGGGTTGTGGCTTAGTGGTAGAGCATTTGCCCACCATGTGTGAGGCACTGAGTTTGATTCTCAGCACTGCTTGTAAATAAATCAATAAAATAAAGATCCCGCAACAACTATGGAAAATTTTTGCAAAAGGGAAAGGACAATATTCAGGCAGAGGGACCAGCATGAGCTGAGGCAGAGAGGACAAAGTAGTATGGAATTTAGAGGACGAATCTCCAAGTTCCTTTAGGGTCTTCCTCGGTCACTCTCATGTTTGAACTCCAGCCTAAAATTCTACTGCATATATCCAAATGCAGCCAACATTAAATTTAATTTAATGTTAATTAAATTTAATTTAATGTTGAGTGCATAGATCAGTGGCCATCATGTTGCTTTTTGTAGAGATTTATTCATTTTTCAGGATTTTTTGGTACGTGTTTCGAAGCCAATACCTTTTTAACCTCAGGTCTACAGTGCCTGGTGAATAAAAAAATGCATAGCACTGAACAATTCTGGTTTAGTGAGGATAAAATTCAAGATAGAGAATAGATAAGGTTGAAAAGGCAGGAGGAGCCAGGGGACAGGAAGTCTCATGTGCCGTATTTCTGTCTTAGACTTTCTCATGAGCCATTAAAAAATTTGAATCAGGAGTGTCCTCATCAGACATGCCCGTGACGCCCCTCCCTCTGGGATAGTGTGGAGAACGGATTGGAGAGGATCAGGACCAGAGGCAGAGAGGCTGATGTAGAAGGGGGGCGCTAGACCTGAGTGAAAGCAAGGTGCAGAAAGCTCTGGGGGAAAGCAAGACAAGGGGCATCCTTAAAGGAGGGAGCGCTAAGATGAACACCAAGAGGTCTGAGTTCCAGTCCCAAGTCGGCTACCAACTCTGCCCCTCTTTGGACCTCAGTTTTGCTATCTCCAAAATGAAGTAGCCCTCCCTGTTGATCACCACTCCTTCCCATTACTATCGCACAGCAAATCAAGCATGCATGTTGGGAGAGCCACCTAGGGACCTGCCCTTAGCAAAACCGGGACAAGGACGATGTTGGCCTTGAGCTCTCTTATGAACACTCCCATAAACTACCAAGTACCAGGACGCGCCCATCATCCACCCTTACCAGGCATATTGGGGAGGGGTATCTTGCTACTTGGACCTATAGCAAGCACTTTCTTAATGTTTGCCAAAGAACATCAAGGACATTATGTGCTGGTCTTTGGTATTTCTGCTCATGATAAAAATGGCTCACATTTATCAAATAATAAGCACAATTCTAAGCATTTTATGTGCATTATCTCATTCAATTTGCACAACAGCCCTATAAACTAGATATCATTCCTATTTTTATAGTTGAGAAAATTAAGATCCAGAGAGATTAGGGATAAGGCGGAAATGACATTGAAACTAAGACACTGTGCAGTCAATCACACCGCACCTGCCTTTCACATCAGTTGGCTCTTAGCAAATGTTCCCTATGTGTTACAACTGAGCAGCTTTGTAATGGCATGTACAACACAGCCCTCTGAGGGCTATCACGGAGACTGAGCAGAGCTAGGACTCCTGGATTTCAGTCAAGGTTCATGGAAATTTAAGGGTTGAGTTCACAGCCAGAAGACCTGGAAACTATTTCTCACCATTGTTCCGCACTCAGTTTGCCAACTCTACATCCCATGCGTAAGCAAATGCATTTGGGCCACCACCCTGGTCACACGCTCAAGCCTTCTGCTTGTCTGCTTTGCTTCTTTTTTTAAGAGAGTATATTTTTTATCTTTATTAACTTAATAACCTACACACAAAAACATGGAAATTGTACGTATGAATGGGGGCCACGCGATGCTCCAATGCACCTGCTCTGCTTCTTAAGCAGCAAGATCCAGGGGTAGAAGATGTGACAGAATTCCATGCCCTTCCAAGTTTGTTTTTATGGTTTTTAAAACCTAGTGATTTGTTAAGCTAAAAAAAAATCCCTTTTTTGTTGCTTTGTTTCTTCTGGTTTTTAAACATCCCCTCTTTTGCTTTTTCTTATTCCCTCGCAGATTCCGCCTGTCATTGCCAGAGTCTAATCGCAGTGATATTAAGGTAGGAATCTGAGCCCTCCGATCTGAGCCCTCCCAGTTCCCTGCAAGGGAAGAATGAGAACTCTCTGGAATGGAAGCTGGGTGGCTTTGTGTGTATCTGAGTCCTTATAGTCTCCATCACTGCCGGTTTTCACCCTGATATTCTCTAGGCAGCAAACTCATCTAGTGAGCCCCTGAGCTCTCTCATGTACTTTTATTTATGCAGAAAGACTTTTTAAAGAACTCAAAAGACTGTTAAGATTATGTAATGCTAGGAAAACAGGTATTCCCAAGGTCCCATTTTCTAGATAAAATAATTGTCTAGAATTAAATCAGAGATCCAGAATCCCAAAGAGGTTCTGTGTAAATTATGGGTCCGTGATCAGGATTGTTCTTTCAAATACCTTCTAACCTTCTCCTAAAATTAGATCAAGGCTGGCTGTGTGGATGCCTTTGTGGAGTGGGGAAGCCCAGCCTGGGGACTACCTGCTTGGGAGTGGACACCCCAACAAGCAACTTGGAAAACCCCTGCCCCCAGGCTTCGAGGTCAAATCACTACTTCAGTTTTTCATACAGAAGTTGATACATGGATTTGGGTGTCAGAATGCCTTAGAGGAACAGTGCATAGCTCCTTCTCAGCCCTGCACAAATATTGACTCTTATTCATTTATTTACAAATAATTAGGAAGCCTGGCACTGTTCTAGAGAAAACAGAAAATGCCTCCCCTCATGGCACTTACATTCCAGGGCCATGGTTAACCAGGGCAGTGATTAAACCAGAGTCCACTTGGGCCCACCAGGGACATCTGCCAGTGTCTGAAGACATTTTCGGTTATCACAGCCTGGGGTGGGAAGAGGGATGCTCTAGGGACAGAGATCAGGGATGCTGCCAGACATCCCACAATGCACAAGACCGACCCTCCCCACAACAACAAATTAGCCATCCCCAAATGTCAACAGTGCCACTATTTGGAAACCAGTTCTAGAAGGTGTGAGAGTGTACATGTATGTATGTGGCAGAGAGAAGGAACAGACAACAAGCAAATATATATTGTATGTAATGAAAAATGCTATAGAGAAAAATAAATCAGAATGGGCAGCACCAGCGAGTATGGAGCTGGTGCTTAGAGCGTCAGAGTTGTTGAGAGATTAGCTGCAACTATACATGGAATTCACTTAGCACAGTGGCTCTTACGTGGACTTGGACTTAACCTCTCCCAAGGCAGCATATGGGAGATGGGAAGACATGAGTTAATCAATGCCATGTTCAACAGAAATAGTAATAAGGTAGGGACAGATGGGGGAAGGAGGATAAGCCAAGAAGTCAGAGAATTTAGCCAGGAGGCTGAATAAGATTTTGTTTGTTTGTTTAATTTTAGAGAAGCATCCTAATGTTCAGTTTGGGGAGATTAGAGTTCAGGAGGATTGGGTCCATATGCTGGTAAAATAAGTCATGCCTTTCATGTGAGACACTGAGGTCTAAAATACCAGTATCATGGGAGGCTCTGTTGGTTAGCACCCCACTCATAGCCTAACTAGAGTCTCATGCATTCGGTGCATGAGACGAGAGACTATAGTCAAGGAGAAGACATAGCCTACTTTCTCACAAATACTATTTCCTGAAATGAAAGAGGAGGCAAAAGTCATCCAAGCCTTCCTGGAAGACACCAGTAAACTGCTTAGAATCAACAACAGAACATGCTAACATGCTAAGAGGCATTTTATATATTATGAACTTGTTTGATTCTGATGGCTGCCCTATGAGATTATTAACATAGCTTACTATTATTACCTTCACTTTACAATTGAGGAAATTAAGGCTCAGAGAGTTAAGTAACTTTCCAACATCTCAAAATAAATGTTAAAAGCAAGAGGGAAAGGCAGAAAGTCTGGCTTCAAAGCCACACTTGCTATGATGCAAAGAGGATTCACCTAGTGGATTTATATTCATCCTGATCCACTTATTTTATTTTTTAAACTGATCCATTTATTTTTATTTTTTATTTATTTATTTATTTATTTATTTATTTTTGTATGGCGATTGAACCCAGGGGCACTTAACCACTGAGCCACGTCCCCAACCCTTTTTAGGTTTTGAGATAGGGTCTCACTAAGTTGCTCAGGGCCTCCATAAGTTGCTGACTTTGAGCTCAGGATTCTCCTGCCGCAGACTCCCGAGCCTCTGGGATTATAGGCATGCGCCACCATGCCCAGTTTGATCCTTTTATTTTTAACACCTAAATTTTCCCAGGCACCAACACGTTTATTAAAGATAAATTGGATGTTCTGATAATGCAGCTAACTTCAGAGCATAACATAATGCAAAGGAACTTCGGTGGTTGAGGTTCCCAATAAAGAAAGGGAAGGCTGCTAATGGGGAAATCTATTAATTCTTGATTTTCCTTCTTGGTGGATAGCTAAGCTGTGTGTTTCTGTGCATTTGCTGTGACCAAGGTCCGGGGTAGAGGGTAACAGAAGTGTTTATCCCCAACAGGAAAAACAGTTAGGAAACCGTCATGAGATTTCCCACAAAGAAAGTCTATCCTTGTGAGAAACTCTCGTTAATGCTTTCTGCCCGGATGAGTTCTTGGAAAGGGCATGTCCAAACCAGGCATGGGACTTGCAAAGGGCCCTGATTTGGCAACTGATGTGGTTTCCTCTTTCTTTTCAGGTCTTGAGGTTTGAGAATATTCTGTCCTCCATTCTTCACTTTGGAGTCCTCCCACTGGCCAACAGTAAGGGACTTTGGGAAATGACGTGAACTCTGATAATGGCTAAACGTTGGGGATTGTTTGGGACTTTCCACTTTTAAAATGTTTTTAGGAGTCCAGACCAGAGCCAGAAATTTATAGTACGTACCATCCACAAAAGGGTTCCAAAGTGATTTATTTCAGGTCCAAGCCTTGTAAGCAAATCATTTTGTAAATTCAGCATTAACTCTGGCTGAGTGAAGGAAATGGAAACCACTCTCCCAGTAAAGAGTCTTTCTCAGTTCAACCAGAGATGAGATGATTCTCCCTAGGAAGAGTCACGTGGGGCTCATGCGAGGAATACTATCTGGATAAACAGATTAACGAATGACAGCCCTGGGCCTCTCCCTGCCCTGCAATTATTCACAAACTGCAGCATCTGGAGCTTAGCTCAGTTAAAATACTATTTTTTATATTTGGCACCAAAATGTTCTCAGGACCCACCAATTAGGAATTTTCAAAATATAAATTGGGTAAGCATAAAATGGACAGCATTTTTCTGATGACCAAAGGCACATCATTGCAGGTGCATTCTTATCAAAAAGGATGAATTAACAGTTCTTCCAGAAAAATCCTAGGGACATGTCAGGAGGAATGAAGAAATAAATTATTCAAAAGCTTCTTGTTTGTCTCTTGCTAAAAAGTTTGCCAAAATCTGTGCCCATGCCTAGTTATCTTACATCTTTCTGTATTTTAGCAAAATTGCAGCAAGGATTTCCTCTGCCCAACCCACACAAGCTCTTGTTCGTCAATTCAGACATCGAAGTTTTGGAGGTAAGATTTTGAACCTTCTCTAACTGATTCTTTCTGCAGTAGAGTAAGCTTTCTCCTATATTGTTTATTTTTGTTTGTTTGTTTTATTTTGTTATGCTCTGTCTTTTCCCAGACTGAGGAATTTTATAAACAAAACATTTAGCTCTTACCATTTACAATTACCAATGAAAAGTTTAAAAATCAGATCAAGTTCAGTTTTGCTTAGCAGCCAAATTTATTCACACCACGGTACAGGAAGATACTTTTTTTCTTTTTTTTTCCTTTTGGCCAAAGAAAGGTGGGGGTGGGGGCTCTCTACCACTGAGCTACCTCCCCAGCCCTTCACATTTTTAACTGGAGCCGAGGCTGGCCTTCTACTTGCAATACTCCCGCTTCAGCCTCGAGAGTTGCTGGGGTTCCAGACTTGCACCACTGCGTTCAGCAAGATGTGCTTTGATGCATTTTATGTAATTTACTCCACAAGACAAGCTATAAGGCTGAGATTATTAATCTCATTTTGCAGTTGAGAAAAATGAGATGCAGAGAGGTAAAATGGTTCAGGTAGCTGGAAAGTGGTTCAGATTGGCTCTTCCAGTTCTCCCAGTCAATCACTTTCCCCTCAAGACCTTTCTCTGGGCTCTGAGGTCTATTGAGAACTGTTTCCTGGGTAATCGTTGTTAACTAACTTCATGATAATTTTCCCCCTTTTTGCATTGTTTGTTTGTTTGCTTGGGGAGGTGGAAATAAGTTTCTGAAGGAATCTTCAATCCTCTGCATTCCCCTCAGGGAGATGAGTCTTCTCACCTCCCTGTTTCCCTCTCCCCCAAGCCCACCACTTACTTGTCTGATGACAATTATCCAGAACTTCTTCCTATATCTGGGGCCCTGCAAAAGAGGGCAGATGTTGGGAAAGGCTTGATGGCTTAGGGCCTAGTAAAGAGACCATCTTTCCCTCGCCCCTCAGGCAAACCCAGGCATGCCCCAAATCTGATGCTATCTTCATGGCTGCCCCCTTTTCAGGGTTTCCTTTTGATTTCCACCGACCTGAAGTATGAAACTTCCTCAAAACAGCAGCCAAGTTTCCATGGTTGGGAAGATCTGAGCCTGCTAAACGGACAGTGGATGGGGAAAGCAGCCCCTTGACTGCCTAGGCGTTCACCACGCCCCCCAGGAATCCAATGACCCTTAATCCCACAGCTACTGTAAACCAGAAGGGAGAAGATGATGCACACTGGAATCTTAAAACCCTTGTGCATGGTTTAGGCAGAAAGTTATCTTTGGGGAAGCTTCTGGGACCCAGAGTGAGGCCCACTGGGTTAAAGGGCTGAATACAGGGGCGTGTGCTATGTGTGGAGGGGCGAGGCTTTGATTGTGAGTGTGTGCATGCTGTGTGCCTGTGTTTATAAGGTTCCGGGGACAAGAGCTAGGCATGTACTTCAACCAAGTGGGTCAGCAACTCTATAAGTTTGTATTTGTATTGGTTGTTATCAATGCAGATCCTCCAGCTCCTTAGAGTTTTCCCCTACCTGAAGGTTGAATTTTATGTTTTATATTCACTGTTACCATCCCCTGTGTTTAATTAAAATTATTTTCTATCAATATCAGCCTTTTTAAAATTATTTGAGAGATTTCCTGTCCTGAATTTATTTTACTAACATATGTCAAAGAAAAAGGAAAGGATTTAGTTTAACACTAACAAAAACTGAGGCTATGCAGATGTCAAGTCTTGATGTAAAAAGAGTTCCTTTCCTTTTAACGCTTTCTGGTGAGAGGTTAGCTATAGGACACCCTGGAAGTCAGTCATTTGATTAAGTTTGGGGATGTTCCAATAAATTCAATAAAATGGCAGCACAAGGTACTGAACCCAAACAATTCACAGTCGATAATGATATTGTGAGAGCATCAAATAATGGGGCGAAATTGGGGCAGAGGAGGTGGAGAGGGGAACCAGTGTGAATAATATACAAAGTGAACAGAAACCACAAGCTGCTTTTACAGCCCTTACAGTCTAGTGGGGTGGGGACAGAGGTGGAAGAAAACCACCTGCCGGGTGCTTACTGTCAGTCAAGTCCTATACTGGTTACTTTTTGAGTACCATCTAATTTAATCTTCAAAACCACTCTATGAGGAATTGTGATCCCATTTTCTACATGAGAAAACAGGTTAAAAGGGATGTATCACACAAAGCTAGTAAACAGCACAGATAGAAATTGAATCCAAGTCTTTCCAACTCCAAACCTGCAGTTCTTAACATGAGGCAGGACTAGAAACTGAAATCACTTAGAGCTCACTTATCTCAATTAGCAAGATACGCTGCTCTGCCTTAACAGCACGATCACAAACCAGGTGCAGTATGTGCCTGTGATCCAGCTATTGGGGAGGCTGAAGGCAGGAGGACTGCAAGGCCAGCCTGTGCCATTCAGTGAGACCCTGTCTCAAAAAACGAAACCAACCAAACAAACCAGAACAAAATCATGATTGTAAAGGATTTAATCACCAAAGAAGGCTAGACTGGGAAGCCCCGGGCTTCCACAGGGACTGGGGTTTATTCATCTTCGTAGCATATTTCTGGTCTTGGCAGAAGTCCCTGTGAGGGTTGGTTGGAATAAATGATAAAATGTCATGTTTCATTCTTTGGGATGCTGTTTTCTAACAGAAACGTTACTTGATGTGTATCCACAGATTCATTTTGAGACACTGCAAACATTCAGGTGTGGTGCTTTTCAAACACGATTGTCTTTCTCGGCGGCAGGCACATATTTCCCCTTCATAGTTGGGGATGTAAACTCCAAAACAAAGTATTAGCTGCTCAAAAACACTTTCAGGAAGAAGGATAACTAGATCATTGGAAACATTACCGGATTTAGCTTAGCTTTCGCTTAGCAGTAGCCTAGCTGACATCGACTAACAGAGCAAACCCTAGAGGGCGGTCTAATGAGAGAAAAAGCGATTGGTGCGAAGCGTTTCGAGCCTCGGCGCTCGCCGTCGCGCGCCTGGCTCCGGAGCTGACCGCGCCTGCGCGCCGAGGCCCGGAAGGCGTGCTCCGCGGAACCCGACAGCGCGGCAAGCTTCTTCAGAGCCCGACGCGGAGCTTGTGCCGCCGTTGTCGCCGCCATGAGTCGCACTTATAACGATGAGCTACA
Organism: Glaucomys volans; assembly: GCA_020662805.1. Taxonomy (NCBI): domain Eukaryota; kingdom Metazoa; phylum Chordata; class Mammalia; order Rodentia; family Sciuridae; genus Glaucomys; species Glaucomys volans. The sequence continues at coordinate 467,801 of JAJEJO010002136.1, forward strand.
GTTCCTGGAAAAGATCAATAAAAACTGCTGGAGGATCAAGAAGGGCTTTGTGCCCAACATGCAGGTGAGGCGGGGGAGCGAGACCCGGCGGCTGGGCCTTCCCTTCCTGGGGCAGCGTTTCCGCGGCGCCCAGCCCCTCCCAGAGACTTCCCGAGCCCTCCCGAGCCCCTCCGAGCCCCTCCGAGCCCCTCGCAGCCCTGCAGAGCGCGGGCCGCCCCCGCCCCCTGCAGGCTGACCCTCTTCCCCGCCTTCCTCCTGTCCTCGCTTCACCTCGGGGCGGGGAGGTCCCCCCACCACCGGCACCAGGCGCGGGACGTTTGCGGAGCGCTTTCGCAGGGTCCCAGGCGCACTGTGAGATGCGGCTTGCTCCTGGCCCCGGAGACCCCAGCGGGCCTTTCCAAGGCGCGGGTGGAGCTGCCCGGAGTGGAGCTCTGTTCCTCTGACTCACGCTGCATATGACCGGGTTTATAGACCGCTCTCCACTCAGCCCAGATTTGAGCTCTCTCTGCTCCCTGCTGGTTTTCAATAAATGACTTTTTTCTTCACAGCAGTCAAGATTAACTAGGCAGGGTTGGTGGGTTTTTAATAGGGACCCTGAGAATCAGTGGGCAACACAGCTTTCTGAATCCATCTAGTAAGAGGCTCAGCCAGGACTTGGGATCCAGTTTACTCTCTGTGCCAGAATCATGATGGGGACTCGGGAGCCCACCTCCAGAGTGTGAAAGGCTCAGCTGGCTGTCTCTTAGTGTGCTCATGGCTTCCATCATCGTGAAGGAAAAAACACGTGAGGTTGTGGTACATGTCTTACTACATTAGGGAAATCCTCTAAGGTGCTGTGCAAGTACCCTAGGGTATGCAGTCCTGTCTTGGTAAAAAGTTCCAGATGGCCATTCTACTCTTAATCAGTTTCAAAGTTATCAAATGGCCCCTATCCACACACAGATTAGCTAAACACTGAGGAGGAAAAAAGCCCACAATGACAAAACAGTGCTATTTTCTTTTGGAGATGTTCATTTGTTTATTTTAATTGTCAGGTAAAAGTTATAGATATTATGGGGCACCATGTGATGTTTCATTACACACATATGTTAATGTTCACAGTAAATATATCTGTCTCCTCAAACAGAACAGTTTGTTAGCATTGCAAAATACAGGGTGAGTATCCCTTATCTGAAATGCTTGGGACTGGAAGTGTTTCAGATTTTAGAGTTTTTTGAATTTTGGAGTATTTGCATACACATCACTGGTTGAGCAGTCCTAATCCAAAAACCCAAAATTCAAAATGCTCCCAAATCTGAAATCTTTTGAGCATCTTTTAGACTCTGTTAGGAGCTTTTCTCCTTGCTTGAACTAATGTGAACGTTTTTAAGTATAATATACAGTGTATTCTGTCCATCGTGCCTATCTATACTTCATGAACATGTGCTTAGACACATTTTTTCCTTTCCTTTGGTACCAGGTTGAAGGAGTTTTCTATGTGAATGATGCTCTGGAGAAATTAATGTTTGAGGAATTAAGGAATGCCTGTCGAGGTGGTGGTAAGTACATTACATTTCATTTGTTGTATTATAGGTATCTGCCTAAACTTTGGACTGAATAAATGGGTAACTCACATATTGTCAGGAAATGATCAAGACTTTTAATGAGGTCAAAGTCCTGAATTGTGATCACATCGTTAGCCACTTGCACTTAGAGAAAAGGTTTGGAGCTAGGCAGGCCTGCTTTGTGTTTCACCTAACCTTAAGCAATAAAATCAAAGCTACCATTAATCCTGCACTATGTGCCACACTTTTAATAGGTTCTTTCTATAGATTTTTCATGTAATACATAGAAGAGAATGTATTTTACAGATAGTAAATCAAAGCTCAATGAGATTAAGTAATTTTAATTTGCCCTTGGTCACACAATTTCTTGGTGATAGAGCCAGAATTTAAATCCAAGAATGTCTGTTTTCTAAATCAGTACACTAAATTAGCTTTTGTGAACTTGCCTGTAAAACAGGACTTATTACATCTGTGTTGCTGGACTGCAGCAAGGTTTAGTGAGAACTATATAAAGCTCTAAGTTAATACTCTAATGGTGATAGAATACAAATCATCTGATTTTGACCCCTTTTATCCAAAGTCCTCCCTCCCCCTCTGGGGTATGCTCATTTGTCTAAAATGACCCAGCAAGTGATAGACCTGGACTGGAACCCCACGCCCCATGACTTTCAAGCCATTATTTCCTTAGTTCTTTACTATCCTTCTTTGTCACTTAGATTAAAAGCATTGTTGATTTTTTAGATGAATAATGTAAAACTACTGAAAGAATTTTTTTTTTATACTGGCAGCAATTTGATAGTTATGTTTTATACCTCCAGTACAACATTTGCAAACAAACTTTCCGTGGTATGTTCAGAATGCTGTCAGCATATTTGTAATTATTTGTTGTGTATTTCCTGTACATACACTTGCTTCTTAAAGAAGCTCCCTTCCCACGTGTGTTTCAACCACCCTCTGCACTTTATTTCAGGAGCCCTTAACCACTACCCCTTCATATCATGCAATCTAGAAGTATGAATGTAACTAATGCTGAAAATCAAACATGTCTTTTTCTCTTAAGACTGAATTTTTGCTTTCAGGTGTTGGTGGTTTCCTGCCAGCCATGAAACAGATTGGCAATGTGGCAGCCTTGCCTGGAATTGTTCATGTGAGTTAGACTTCAGAACTTCAATCAGTTATATTTCTTCTTGTCTGAACTATGTTGAATGGATGAATGACCGTGCCTAACAGATATTGGTATCATCTAAACAGTGACCTTTGAACATGCAGTACTGACAGTGAGATCTAAGAAATAATTGGGCGTGGATAATGTGTCTGTTTCTGGTTGCCTTTGTCTAAAATCTATAAACATTTGAGAGCCTTTGAAGTAGTTTTTATGTTTTCTTATTTCCTTGTCATAGAAACATTATTACTCCTGGATTAGTCTTCTACCATTGTAGATTTTGCCGTGGCCCTGTTTAAAAGTATAGTTGGGGACAGAATGGAAAGAAAAGAAGTTTTAAGGATTGGGACTAAATGGTGGAGAGAGGACATCATAGTTGTTCTGGACATGATGGAAAGGAAAGGCAGTGGCAATAACAGGTGGGAGTGGGTAGTACCAGGGGCCCCCACCACAGACAGACATTCAGATTTCATCTAAAGGTACTTGTTGAAAACAGATCCATTTAAGACCTTTACTGCGTCCTTCTTCATGCCAGTTACTATACTGTGCTGTGAGAAGGATGAAAAGACAGTTTGTGCACTCTCTGTGATTTTCATATCATCAGATAGATTACAATTCTCTCTGATTACTTAAGTTCTAATGACCTATGTAATGGATATTTACCTCTTAACCTGACACAACGTGATTTGTCAACGTCTTGAGCTCATCTTAAAAAGGTATTAAATATTAAAGCTAGTGTGTGGTCCTCCTGAGTCCTGTTAGTCTGAGGCTTTACTGTTTTAGGTTTCCTTAGTTAATAATTTGACTTTATGAAAAAGTTCGTGTATTTTTTTCCTCACTATACTTAGTTTTGTGATTAGGAGCTCTTACACCTAATTTCCAGCAGTAGAAAATTTCGTGAAAAAGATCTTGATCTTGGGAAAGCTCATCCTGCAACCTGAGAATCAGTACCAGGCCGTCAGGCAACCAGAGTGCCTGATTAAGGCAGTTGAGTTTCTCTGTCTGATTCTCTTCCAGCGATCTATTGGGCTTCCTGATGTCCATTCAGGCTATGGGTTTGCTATTGGGAATATGGCTGCCTTTGATATGAGTGATCCTGAAGCAGTGGTATCCCCAGGTAAGTATATAGCTTCTGTCTATGGATCTTAGCTTTTCTGAGACCAGAGCACTGCTTCTTTTTGTATCTCAGTCATTCTGTTGTTTCTTTATGTGTGTGCACATGCGCCTAGGATTGAATCCCAGGCACATGCTAGGCCAGTACTTTACCACTTAGCTATAGCCACAGTCCTTTTTTAAAATTTTATTTTCAGACAGATTCTTGCTAAGTTGTCTAAGCTGACTTTCAAATTTGTGATCCTCCTGCCTCAGCCTCCCAAGGAGCTGCAGTTTTAGGTCTATGCCACCACACCCCCTATCATTTCCTTTCCTCTCATTTACTGAGAAAATTGGTTATGAGTATTCAGAGGCTATTAAAATGTCAAACAAAGTGTATATTTTTTGAAAAAATTTTGACACCTAGCAAAATGCTGAATGTTATTCAGACATTTATCGCGAATCCCTGCCCGCAGTGAGACGCGACACGTAGGCTGGTTAAATGCTTTATTCACACGATGATCATCTGCTTCCAGTTTCTTTTTTCTCTGTTCTCTTGTTCTCTCCTTCAGGGGAGATAACTACAGGTTATATAGGGGAAAGCAACCAATCAGAGTACTGTCCATGCGGCCAGTGCATGGACATACAGTGCTATAGATAGAGAACATACGTTGACCACGCGCAGGACATGCATCTTCAACAGCCAGTGATGGCTGCTTTCTCAGAGATAAGCAACTAAAGGAATGTAACATGGCCGTGCTAGCAGAGATAAGCAACTTAAGGAATGCAGCGTGGCCGTGCTGGCACATTGCCAATCGCCATCTTGCAGGCTAAATAGAGGATGGGGTACCGGGCACCCCGACAGACATTAACTATCAAACAAAACTAAAACATTTCTCTGGCTTATTTTGTATCTCTGATTCAGCTACCTCGTAGGCAAATGAGGTCTAACAGTGTCACTGACCACATAGCATTGTTATAAAGATTGAGTTCATGGGGATGTAGCTCACTGATAGAGACCTTGTCTAACATGCACAACTGGGTTCAGTCTCCACATACCACCAAAAAAAGAGATCAAGTTCATCCATGTGAAATACTTAAGCCAGTGTTGAGAGCACATAGCCAGTACCCAGTAAGCATTTGTTCTCATCATCTCTGTATGTGTTCATCTGTAGTCATATACATCCAGGATTGCTGCTGTTATGTTTAATGTCCAGTAAAAGCATTCTACACCAGAAGTAAGAGCTTTGCTTTCAAAGGGTCTGGGTGAAAAATGAACACTGAGGCCAGCCTTAGCAATTTAGCAAGTGTCTCAAAAATTTGTTTTTAAATAAGTTTTCTTTCTAATGAAAAGGGTTGCGGACATAGCTCAGTAATAAAGCACTCCTGGGTTCTGCTCCCCAGTACCAAAAAAAGGGAGGAGCGGCAAGCCAGAAACCAACAAAACCAAATGTTGGTTATTTGAAAAGGCTAATAGAGCTGTGTGGTGCACACCTGTAATCCCAGCGGCTTGGGATGCTGAGGCGAGAGAATCAGTAGTTCAAAGCCAGCCACAGCAACTTAGCAAGGCCATAAGCAAGACCCTGTCTTAAAATAAAACATAAGGGCTGGGGTTGTGGCTCAGTGGTTAAAGAGCTTGCCTAGCATGTGTAAGGCACTGGGTTCAATTCTTAGCACCACATATAAATAAATGAATAAAATAAAGGTCTATCAACATCTAAAAAAAATTTTAAAAAAATAAATAAATAAAACATAAAAGGTGCTGGGGAATGTGACTCAGTGGTTAAGTGCCCCTGGTTTCAATCCCCGGTATGAAAAAAAAAAAGACTAGTAGAATCTATCAACCTCTGATGACTGATCAATAAAAAAAGATTGATGCTTTACTCTCTGGGTGTGGTGGTGCACACCTACAATCCCAGCAGCTCAGGAGGCTGAGGCAGGAGGATCGTGAGTTCAAAGCCAGCCTCAGCAAAAGCGAGGTGCTAAACAACTCAGTGAGACCCTGTCTTAAATAAAATACAGAATAGGGCTGGGGATGTGGCTCAGTGGCCAGGTGCCCCTGAGTACCCAATCAATCCCCAGTACCTGCCACCCCCCCAAAAAAAGAATGATGCTTTACTCATTTTCACCTTGATCTTACTCGTTAGTGTTGATTGCTGCCTCCCAGGCCCACCAAGTACCCTCAAGTATATATGTTACTTTACCTTATTTCAGTGTCATCACACTTTACACAGCAGAGAATTACTACATTAAAATATAGTAATCTTGAAAAGAGTGGGTATCTCTTTAACCCTAGGTTAATGATGAGAAACTACAGGTACACGTAATTGTCTGACCACCTGGTTTTACTAATACTTGACTGACTTTCCTGTATTTTGTAGGTGGTGTCGGATTTGACATCAACTGTGGAGTGCGCTTGCTAAGAACCAATTTGGATGAGAGTGATGTCCAGCCTGTGAAGGAGCAACTTGCCCAAGCGATGTTTGACCACATTCCTGTTGGGGTGGGATCAAAAGGTGTGATCCCAATGAATGCCAAGTAAGAGCACATGTTTCAAGGATATGGAATGGGAGAGAGAAAACCACATGACCCTCAGCTTCATTTCCAACATAGGACCCTCGAGATGGGGAGTGCTCAGGCACTTTCTCTGCAATAGAAGTGAACTGCTTTGTTAAACATGAGATCCAGCCCATTTGTTAAGAGTAGATACTAGTCAACTGACATTCATTAGAATGGTCCTTGTGGGGAGTAGTATTTATAGTAGAATAAGATCCACTTCTTATTATCCACTTTTTGAGACTTATATGTACGGCAGTATGCATTGATTGTTTCTTGTAGACAATAACCCTCTTACTATCCCTGATTTACACCAAGGAAACAGAGATTAAGAAAGATAGTAAGCTTAGTAAGTGATGTGGGGATTCAAATCAAAGATCCTTTGACTCCTCAGAGACTGTATTCTGAATCCCACTGCCTTTTGTCCTGAACCTGCAGAGAATTAAACATAGGCTGCAGTGTAACTGCCTCTCAGGTGCCATTCACTCTGCTGTGCTGTCTCATAGGTCCTGCAAAGCAGCTCACCTTAAGCTTTGCAGAGCACTTCATTAGCAAAATAGCGAGTTTAACAAGGAGAGTCAAAGATGTTTCTTTGCCACCTTTGTTGTATCTTTAAAGTACATGTGACTTTTTCATTCTTTTCAAAAATGAGTACACATTGATATAAAAACGTTTTAGCTGCTGCCTATTTCGCAGCTTTCTACCACTAAACACTATACCTAGAACGAGATGCTAGTTCTGTGATTCACATTGTCCCTGACATCTAACCTTGTTTTGAGAAGCATACATGTAGTAACATAAATAAATTTCAAGCATTTTTTTTAAATGTAGCCCTTTTTTTTTTTTTAATTCCATATATATGGCTGTAAATGAACACAATACCTTTATTTTGTTTCTTTATTTTTTTTGTGGTGCTAAGAATTGAACCCAGTGCCTCATACATGCTGGGCAAGCGCTCTACCACTGAGCCACAACTCCAGCCCTTTACAAATAATGTCAGCTGGGCATGGTGGTTCAAGCCTGTAATCCCAGAAACTTGGGAACCTGAGGCAGGTGGACCATAAGTTCAAGGCCAGCATTGGCAACTTAGACCCTATCTCAAAATTTAAAGAGAAAGAAAACTGGAGGTGTCCCTCAGTGGTAGAATACCCTGGGTTTTAAAAAAAAAAAAAAAAAAAAAAAAAGTTTGAAATGCCTGTCATCTGGGGTGGTAGGGAAAGGAATATTGAAAGCTATCATCTCTTTTGGTCTTGCTTTAAAAAGGACTGGATTTGAATAAAGGTTAAAGCTTTTCCCTTTAATAATTTAATTTGTGTGCCCCTCCGTTTTAAAGTGCAGGTTTAATAAAAATGACATTTTTTCAGATGTAGGAATAGCCCTTAAAATTTAACCTGTGTTGCTTCAGGAAGTTTAGACATCTTCATTGATCATTTGTAATTTTCCCTAAATTGTTAATGAAGGCATGTATCTGGTAAAAGTATTGGTAGATTGTAATATCTGATTAAAATGATCAATTTTCTTTGGCTGCTTGATCACCACTTCATAGAACTGAGGATGAAAGAGGCAAATCTAATGAAAGACATGAAAATAACAAGGGGCTGTATAAACTGCAGTCAAGTTGAATAAGGCCTTTCCATTTCCATATTGTACTCATTTGTGTAACTGCTTTGCTCAAAAAACTACAGTTGCAAAGCATGAACTTGGCATGAGGCCTGGTACACAGGAGATAGTAGTTATAGTGTGTTCCTCTGCCCTTTGAGATGAGATCCTTTTTAGGTTTTGATCTTCCTTTGCTGTGAAACAAGTAATACTTTTTATTAATCACCCAGAGACTTGGAGGAGGCCTTGGAGATGGGTGTGGACTGGTCCCTAAGGGAAGGCTATGCCTGGGCTGAAGACAAGGAGCACTGTGAAGAGTATGGAAGGATGCTGCAAGCTGACCCCAACAAGGTCTCTGCGAGGGCCAAGAAAAGAGGCCTTCCTCAGGTAACTCACTCTTGCAGGGGGGACATGTTAGTTTCTCCTATTTCATTTTCATTGAGGGAAGAAATCTATAACTTTCAATTAGCAAAAAACAAACATATCCTCAGGGTACCTTTTTTTTTAATTTGTTCTTTTTAGTTATATAGGACAGTAGAATGTTCTATATACACGGAATATAACCTCCCATTCTTGTGGTTGTACATGATGTGGAGTTACACTGGTCATGTATTCATATATGAACATAGAAAAGTTATGTCCAGTTCATTTCTACTGTCTTTCTCATTTCCATGACCCCTACTTTCCCCCATTCCCCCTGTCCAATCCTGTGAACCTCCACTCCCCACCCCCATCTGCCTATTGTAAGTTAGCATCTACATATCAGACAGAACATTCGGCCTTTGATTGGCTTATTTCACTTAGCATGATAGCCTCCGTCCAGTTCCATCCATTAACCACAAATACCATAATATCATTCTTTTTTATGTGAGTGATATTTCATTGTGTTTATATACCATAGTTCTTTATCCATTCATCTATTGAAGGGCACCTAGGTTGGTTCCATAGTAACTGTTATGAATTGAGCTACTGTGAACATTGATTTGGCCCTGTCACTATACTGTGCTGATTTTAAGTCTTTGGGATGTATGCCTACAAGTGGGATAACAGGATCAAATGGTGTTTCCATTCCAAGTTTTCTGAGGAATCTCCGTACTGCTTTCCAGAGTTGTTGCACCAATTTGCAGTCCCACCAGCAATGTATCAGTGTTCCTTCCTCACCACATTCTCACCAACATTCATTGTTACTTGTATTCTTGATAATTGCCATTCTGACTGGAAGGAGATGAAATCTCAATGTAGTTTTAATTTGCATTTCTCTCTAATTGCTAGTGATGTTGAACTTTTTAAAATTTTTTGACTGTTTCTTCTGTAAAGTGTGTGTTCAGTTCCTTTGCCCATTTATTGATTGGGTTATTTGGGTTTTTGGTGTTAAGTTTTTAAGATTAATGCTCTGTCTGAGGTGCAGGTGGCAAAGATTTTCTCCCATTCTGTAGGCTCTCTCTTCATGTTCTTGATTGTTTCCTTTGCTGTGAAGAAACTTTTTAGTTTGATACTGTCCCATTTATTGATTCTTGATTTTACTCCTTGCACTTTGGAGTCTTGTTGAGAAATTCGGTTCTTAAGCTGACATGACAGAGAGTTGAGCCTATTTTTTCTTCTTGTAGGCGCAGTCTCTGGTCTAATGCCTTGGTCCTTGATCCACTTAGTTGAGTTTTGTGCAGGGTGAGAGATGGGGGTCTAATTTCATTTTGTTACATAGGGATTTCCAGTTTTCCCAGGACCATTTGTTGAAGAGTCTATCTTTTCTCCAGTGTATGTTTACGGCACCTTTGTCTAGTGTGAGATAAGTATATTTATGTGGGTTTGTCTCTGTGTCTTCTATTCTGTACCATTAGTCTTCATGTCTGTTTTGGTGCCAGAACCATGCCGTTTTTGTTACTATAGCTCTGTAGTATAATTTGTTTGGTATTGTGATGCCCCCTCTTGCTGAGGATTGCTTTAGCTATTCCGTCAGGGTTTTTTGTAGTATATCAGAAAGAATGTGAATCTCTTTGTTTCATTCTGAAAAGCTATTAGAAGTTTGCAGATGTTCATAAAGCAAAACAAGATTGCCAGGCCCACTGGCACACACCTGTAATCTCAGCAACTCCAGAGGCTGAGGGAGGAGAATCACAGGTTCGTGGGCAGCCTCAGCAATTTAGCAAGGCCCTGTCTAAAAATGAAAAATACAAGGGCTGAGGATGTAACTCAGTGAGAGAACAACCCTGGGTTCAATCCCTAGTACCATAGGTAGGTAGAGAAGAGAAAGAGATTTACAAAAAACGCTAAACTAGGCAGCCTCTAAAGGTTCTTCCAGCACTGCTGTTCTCTGTAAGTTATCTGTTGGCTCCAGTTATGGGATGTGTTACTGCAGCAGTTGTCCATGAATTCATAGATGTTTTAGAAATCATTTGAACTGAACCATATCTAATAATCAGCATTCACCAGCATTCTTCCCAGAATTTGACCCTTCTCTTCATGTTTAAAATGTCCCATGAACCACTTAATGGCATGACTTTTCTTGGTTTATGAAGCTCTTTATGTTTGTTTACTTCAGGCATCTAATGACACAATAAACTTCAGGAGCCTGGTCTGTATTATTTTTGTTGTGTGGTATATTGTTTTAAATGAATACATTTCTAAGGCTCAGAATTTTTTGTTACATAGATCACTTTGTGGGCTGAGGTTGTGGCTCAGTGGTAGAGTGCTCACCTAGCACTGTGAGGCACTGAGTTTGATCCTCAGCACCACATAAATAAAAAAAGGTATTGTGTCCATCTAAAACTTAAAAAAAAAAAAAAAACACTATTTGTATGGTTACTTTGTTCTTTATTTGTTCATATCTATTTGCTTGTTACAATGATTTTTAAAAACGAGAATAGAAGCTCTTTTATCAGATATTTTTACATTTGCAGTTGGGGACTCTGGGAGCAGGTAACCACTATGCAGAAATCCAGGTGGTGGATGAGATTTTCAATGAGTATGCTGCTAAGAAAATGGGCATCGACCATAAGGGACAAGTGTGTGTGATGATCCACAGTGGAAGCAGAGGCTTGGGCCACCAAGTAGCCACAGGTATATTCAGTACCTCATTTTTTTACTTGGTGCCAAAATGTACATTTTTTGGGAAACAAATAGAGGCTTAAGAGAACTTAAACCTGAACCTATACTTCATGGATTTTTATCCTGGTTCCCCTAATGTGTGACCTTAAACAAATTAAATAACCTAATTGGGACTTTCTTGTCTGAAAAATATGAGCATAATTATTATTTTGCATTATATTGTCATGATATGTAAAGTTCTTAAATCAGTACCTGACACATATTAAGCAGAGTTGATGAAAGCATTCAGCAAATATGTATTAGATACCTACTCTGCAAGATTAGGGATGATGGTGATTTGGTGATGAAATAGGCACATACTTTACCCTCAGATTTTCTCATGAAGGAGAGATCGTGTTCATTTAAAAGAAAAATAGGGGTAAAAGGTAGTAATTGATAAAATATTAGAAGAGACAAATATATAATGTGGTTAGGAAAAAGATTTCAGAGATATTTTCATGGGTACAACATTTGGGCTGGGCTTTGCAGTGAGCACAGTCACACACAGGGCACTCATGACAAAGACAGCATAAACAGAAGCAGGAAACCAGGACATAGGTCACTTAGGATGATTTGCAGGATGTGTAAAAGGATTAGTAAATATATGAAGGTGTTACGGACACATGGAAATTATAAACATTAAATTTCATGTTATAGTTCAACTTTGTGTTTACATTTCATCCTGTGAGAGTTTAATAATTTGTGCCAGCTTGAAACTTTGTCTGTCAGCTGTATGAAATCGTAACTAGTATTTCAGAACTTTCTACTGAGCAATTCTCTGTATTTTGTCATGGATTTGGTTTTCATACATACCTAGCAACTTGTCTCTAGCTCTTTTTTATATTAAGACACTAAATATTACTTTTAAAAACCATTATGGCGATAAAATGTATTTTACTCCTTCTCATTCATTTACTTATTGGGAAAGTAGTAACTAAGACCATATTGTTGCTATTTGTGTACTCGTCTCATTCTCATTACAAGTTTCTAGTACTCATGTTGTCTGTTTTCCACATAGCTTGTATCACTGAAATCTGAAGAGAAGATTGTTAGCAAATATATTTTGAATAAGCACTTAGATGAGTCAGAACACATTAAAGAAAAAGTTTTACTATTTCCTTTTGTAGGATGGGTTTGAGTGTAGCCTGCCTTGAGTGATTTACTTAAGGGAAACTGTTTGGACCTACTTCTTTCTCATTCCAGATGCACTGGTAGCTATGGAAAAGGCCATGAAGAGAGACAAGATCATAGTCAATGACCGTCAGTTGGCTTGTGCTCGAATCGCTTCTGCAGAGGGTCAGGACTACCTAAAGGGAATGGCAGCAGCTGGAAATTATGCCTGGGTCAACCGCTCTTCTATGACCTTCTTAACCCGTCAGGTACAGTAAAATTACTCTTTTCTGAGTTATTCATGATGAAGTTAAAACAGCATAGTCAGATCGAAGGTTGTGGGGCTTGGTTTGGGAAATGTATGTAATATTCAGAATACTGGAGAAGCATCTGAGGATTTGGTGTGTTCTTAAACTGAATCAGCAGAGTATCAGACACCCCTGGAGAATGAGAGAGGAGAAGCCAGAAGTGTTTATAGGATTTTCCTTGAGGCTCAGAGAAAGTGGAAGTGCCATTCACTGAGATTGAGAAGTCTGGGAAAGAAGCATTTCTAAAGGATGGGATCAAGAGGAGCCAGGTAGCTTTTTAATCAGAGGTGGAATTTATGGAGTGGCATGTGGTCTAAAGCACTTCTTGTCCTTTACATGAAAATAATACTACTACCATTTTTGGACTCTTTAATCCCTCACTCCCTTCAGGAACAGACTAAATGAAGTCAGTAAGATGAGTTCTGAAGTGCTGGCTCTGGCTACTCTTAATGTAAGCTTTTTCGCTCAGGCTTTTGCCAAGGTCTTCAACACGACCCCTGACGACTTGGACCTGCACGTAATCTATGATGTTTCTCACAATATTGCCAAAGTAGAGCAGCATGTGGTGGACGGAAAGGAACGGACACTGTTGGTGCACAGGAAGGGATCCACCCGTGCTTTCCCTCCTCACCACCCCCTCATTGCTGTTGATTACCAAGTATGTAGCCCTGTGTTTGCGTTTTTTCAGCAACAGGTCATAATTTGTCCAATTCTAAATATGGATGCAGTTAAGAGGAAAGTGGCAGTTGTGAGAAAGTAGTCTATCCCCATGAGAACAGGGATCCTGTGTTTGAAGCAGTGGCCCCTCCTCCCATCACATGTGCTTACAGTGTACTGTCTAAAAAGTGCTGCACTAAGTGCATTTTATTCCACTAAGATGAATCAAGGCCTTCAGATTTTTGGAAGACAGGATAAAGATTAAACTCAGTCTGTTTCATTTCCTCTTACCCTTTTGGTGTCTGACTGGTAGAGTTGGAAAGACTTTAGCTTGTTCTCTCATTTGGCAGATGAGGAAACGAAAGCCAAAGGAGAGCAGATACTTCCTAGAATGGTTCTAGTAACAACTCTGCTCTACACTTTTGGATTTTGCTTTGCTCTTACATTTAGTCTGACTTCTGTGTCTTTTCTGGGCCTCACATTTTCACTCCTTTCCTCTTCCTTTCTCTCCCTGTTGTCAAAGAATCAGAATGATCTTAATATAGTTGTAGGAGCACTGTGTTCAGAGGCCCAAGTTTCTCCCACAGTTCTACCATGCAAGGGGAAACTTAAATTTCAGACATAAAAACCTTATATTTTTCCAAAATTTAACATTTTGATTTGTGTGCATCCTCAGCTGACTGGACAGCCAGTGCTCATTGGTGGCACCATGGGAACCTGTAGTTATGTTCTTACTGGCACTGAACAAGGCATGACTGAGACCTTTGGAACTACCTGTCACGGAGCGGTAAGGAAAATGGCAACTTCCTTAGAAATGCACTTTTCAGGTTAGCTGTTGTTTTGCATTTTGATGGATAAATGCACCTGATTGATGATTAATAAAGTTGAGGTTTAGGTCTGTCATGGCTTCTGCTTGGAAATTATTTCCCATAATATGTACTGTTTAGTGAACTGACTGAAATCACCTAGTATATCTTCCTTAGGGAGGTCATGGTAGGACCAGGGACTATTTTTGCAAATCCAGAAAATTCAGACTGGGACAATAAGCTCACATTAGCTTATAAGTGGTATAACTTTAGCTAATGCAAATTCACATCACAATTTATGTCAGTGATTCACTAGGCCTGCTCATTTGCCTAATTTGCTCCTCCTACAGGTCCACTCAAGATTCAGGGCACCTGTCCTATATGCAAATCAGAATTCATATGTAGTCTGTACGCCATTTTCACAACATTGCCTTTTATCTGCTGAACCAGGGATCAGTAAATTTTTTCCATTAAGAGCCATAGTAGTAAATATTTTTAGGCTTTTTGTGTCATGTGTTCTCTGTACCAGGTATTCAGCTTCCATTTTAGTACAAGAGCAGCCGTGAGTACTATGTAAATAGGCATTTTCAATAAAGCTTTATTTACAGAAACAAATGGTGGGTTAATCTGTAGTTTGCCAGCTCATGTTCTGAATGATCAGAGCACTTAGCCAGTGTTGGAATGGGAAATAGAAACTGTATACAATATCTTCTGATAGACTCTCACATATATATATATATATTATTTTTTTAATATATATATATTTTTTAGTTGTTGATGGACCTTTATTTACTTACATGTCATGCTGAGAATCGAACCCAGTGCCTCACACATGCTAGGCGAGCACTGAGCCACAACCCCACCCCTCACATATGTATTTTAACCCTGTTCTTTTCTCTGATTATTTCTCATTTCCAGCTGCCTCCCTCTCCTGGTTTAACCAAATGGTTCTCAACTACACAGAACTCCCTACCAACCCCTAGGGACTTTGGCACTGTCTGGAGGCAATTTTGATTCTCATGATTAGATGGAGGCAGTGCTACCAGCATCTATTGGGCAAGAGCCAGGACTATCCTGCAGTGCACAGGACAGCCCCACAACAGAGTTAAAATGTCAGTAGTGCTGAGGTGGAGAAACTCTTTAAAATCACAACAAACACAGTTTTTGTGATGATAGACACATTTTACAATTCACATATTTATATGGAGTTAGAAATAGTTCGAATATGCAAAGCTAAATTTTTAAATATGAAGTGCTTTATGTGGATAGAAATTTATTTTCCAAAATTCAACTCAGAATTATAAAGTGAAGTTAATTCTGTCCCCTATTCCTTTCCATTCTAGGGCCGTGCATTGTCCCGAGCAAAATCTCGGCGTAATTTAGATTTCCAGGATGTTTTAGACAAATTGGCAGATATGGGAATTGCAATCCGTGTTGCTTCACCCAAACTGGTTATGGAAGAGGTGAGTGAAATTTTGATAGCATAAAACCATTTCTGATTTATGCCAATGCATGAGCAATTTTTAGTATTACTAAAAGAAATAGCTTGTTTGGTTTTTTTGAATGACTTCAGTTTTGATTTCTCTTCCTTGGTTTATCTCAGTTCAGTATTTCTTCTCTTTTGTTGGACGGTCAGTTTCAAGCCACATCCATTAAAAGTGTTGTTATCTGTTCACGTAGTCCCTGTCTACATAGTAAACTTTAAAAAAGTTCAAGCTGACCCATTTTAACCTTGTTTTTGTGATTCGTATATTTATGTTGCAGTTTAAAAGTTTGGAGAAAACATTTAGGGAAACATTTTGTTTTATTCACAAGTACGAAAGCTTTTGTTTAAATTATTTTGGGTGTATCTATACATGTATATCCATATTTGTTAGATGCAACATAACTTTTTTAATTTAAAACTACAATCATCCAGAAGCAGAGCCCTAACACAACTATCACCTCCTCTTTTAGAATATCAGTTGCCATATTTTTCCCTAAATACTTTCCCACCCCCCTTTGTGGTGGTACAGGGGATTGAACCCAAGGCCTCACACTACCACTGAGCTACACCTCTAGCTTTTTATTTTATTTTGAGACAAGGTCTCGCTAAGTTGCCCAGGCTGGTTTCAAACTTGTGATTCTCCTGCCCCAAATTCCTGAGTAGCTGGGATTATAGGGGTACACTACCACTCCCGACTCCTAAATGGTGTTTTTGTTTGTTTGTTTGTTTGTTTAATTTAATTTTATTTTAGTTGTAGGTGGACACAATACCTTTAATTTATTTATTTTTATGTGGTGCTGAGGATTGAACCCAGTGCCTCATACGTGCTAGGCAAGCGTTCGACCACTGAGCCACAATCCCGGCCCTTAAACGGTGTTTTAAAGCTAGTTACAATTGCAGTTTACAGACATTCTGTAGTCCTTTTTTAAATTTATCACTTTATAAAGTTTTGTCACTTTTTAATCACTGCTGAATATTCTGCCAGTACCTTGGTTTCTGTACATATTAGACATTTAAGTATCTTTCAGGTTTTTGCTACTTGTAGGTTGCAATGAATGTCTTTCATTCATGAAATTTTTTTTTCATGGTCTTACAATAATTAGAATGAAGTCTCAAAAGTAGAGTTACTGAGTCAGAGTAATACATGTTTAGTTAAAGAGATGTGGAAAGCAGGTATGGTGGCACACACTTTTAATCTCAGCTGCTCCAGAGGCTGAGACATGAATATCTCAAATTGGATACCAGCCTAGGCAACCTAGCCAGATCCTGTCTCAAAATGAAAAGGGCTGGGAATGTAGCTCAGTGGTAGAGCACTTGCCTAGCATGTGCAAGGCCCTGGATTCAATCCCCAGCATTGAAGGAAAAAAAAAATGTGGAAAACACAGAGGAAACAATAAACATCTAGACCTCAACCAGCAGGAAATAATTTGCCACTGTTGATTTTTTTGGTTCGGTGTGTTGTTTGTTTACTTGCATAACATGATTTTTTTAATTTGCTCATTCAGCTCATTCTTACTAGACATCCAGGTGGCTAGGAATAGTACACTGAACTAAACTAACACATTCCTTCCTCGGGAACTTACCGAAAGGTAAAATGTACTATGCTTTGAAGACCATATGAAAAACAGAAGACTATACAGAAAAACAGAGTAGGGGAGGTGTGTGAAGAGAGTGTACAGAGAAGGGAAGGAGGGGATTTTGCACTTGAGTTGGCCAGAGGGAATTCCAGAAGCCACAGTGGGAAAGTTTCAGAAACTAGAAGGGAATGGGAGGTGCCTCAGAACTCTTTGTACAGAGCCCCGTGGGGGCTGGTCTGGGAGGCTTAGCCTTGTGTTTGACATAAGTAGAGGCAAAGCAGGAGTGCAAGGAGATGAATTCTGATGGAGGCAAGACAGTGGATATGGGTAGGGAAGAAGGGTGGGGGTCTTGCTAAAAACTTACAGAAATGGTTGTGAGTGCATGTCCACGTGTCTATACATACAGTTTGGGATGGTTATAATTTTATATGCACGTTTATATATGAATTTAATAACTTTCTCTCACTATGAAGTAAAGGTTACTAGTACATATTCATTCCAGAAATTTGAATAACTACAGGAATACATGAAGAAAATTTAGATTATCGATAATTCTACTATTCAGAGATAATGACCACTAAGATATGGCATCTTTCCTTCCCAGGCAGTATTTTGTATATATGTTTGATTTAATTACATTTAGTGCTTTTCTTAATTATACAAGTGATATGCAATCTTTGGAGAAGTTTTTAAAATCCATTTAAAGAACATAGCAGTGTTTATCTCACTAATCCTAACAGCAGTGACCTTACTCAATTTTTTAATCTGTATTTGTTTTTGGTTTTGTTTTTTTAATTGTGGATATTTATTTATTTATTTATATGCAATGCTGAGAATCACACCTAGTGCCTCACACATACTAGGCAGGTGCTCTACCACTGAGCCACAACCCCAGCCCTAATCTTTGTTTATTTTTTGGAACCCCGCCCCCTGCAAAAAAAAAAGTATCCTCCGTATTGTTTTAACGCACATTTGTTTAATTACGAGTAGAGTGGAGTGCTTTTAAAGGTTCCCTTTTCAATAGACTTAGACTTACAATGTTTGATTCTTCCCCTGCAGGCTCCTGAGTCCTATAAGAACGTTACAGACGTGGTGAATACCTGCCATGATGCTGGAATCAGCAAGAAGGCCATTAAACTGAGACCAATCGCTGTTATCAAAGGGTAGAACCTTGTCGAGGCCTCTGGACACCACTGACCCTCAGTGAAGTGGCTGAGGACTGAAACACTCTTCAGACCTGAGACGGCAGGTTCAAAGTGTGCAGCTGAAACTGCCATGCCAGAGCCAGTGCTGTGAGGTGACCTTCCAGAGCGGCATCTGGAAAGGGATGAACGTGCTTCTCCTCATAGAGTTTTAGGAAAATTGTTTAGTGGGGAGGTTTCAAGAAGCTGCCTTTAATCATCAGAATTAATTTCTTCACACCAGATTCTGTTTACACCCCATTAGATGTCCTGAAGAACATTCTATTAAATATGATTTTGGAATGTTTCCTTTTTTCCCTTCACTTTGTTCATTCACCCACTCATCTACCAACCACCCCTGTACTCGGCAATATCTTAAATACCCCTCTTACCTGGAGAGCACCCAGGCGTTTGTAGTCAGGACATTCGGTGACTAAGTAGTGACACATATTGAGGAGGACATGTGTGGAAGCAAAGGAATAGGGGCCCAAAAGAGAAAATAATTTTTCATAGCCTGGCAACCTCATACTGCAGACAGTTGCCTGCAGCATGCCATCTGCTGGTGTCTGTCATTAATTAGGCCTAAGCCAGCAAACTTTTTTTTTTTTTTTTTTTTTTTTTGAGTAATGCCTTTGCATAGCAGCAGCAAAACCCTCACATGAAACTGAAAACGTTTACATTTTGTGGTTGAATTATTATAAAAGCATTAAGTGGCCAGCTGCAACATTAACAGTTGCTCTGTGTTGATGGTCTTGTGCCACCTAATCAGATTTTATGTTGTGTATGGTGATGTTGCAAAGCTGTTAAAGGACCATCATTGTAAGTTAATAAGGCCTCGCTTGAGTCCAAACAGAATAGAAAAATCTAATAAAGTTGCAATATGTTGTTTGCATTTTGTGTGTAATATTTTATACCTTAGAAAAATTAGCATTTGTGCTTGATTCACTGGATAGTGTTGCTGTCTTCTGGTTTTCTCCCAGTTTGCCTTTAGAGGCATCCTAAAAATGTTCCAGAACTTACCCCTCAGCTTATAATGAAATAACCCCATGGGTATCTTCTAGATCCTGCTTTCGGAGGGTGGGGAGAAGTAGACTTACTCTGAAAAATGTTTGCAACATGATATAGCATCAATAATACTTCTTGACTCCAGAGTTTGAAAGTTACCAGGAGATAAGTTAGAAGTCTTTATGTGATAATTACAGATTACTCATGCCTTTAGACTGGACCAGCACTGTTGCAGCTTGAGGGTGCAAATCTCCCAGTGAAGCTGGAGGACACTGAAAGATGAGAAACAGGCTTCTGGTAGGGCGTAGGTGCTCTGAAGGTAAGGCAGCTTCAGGGCATCTGCAGAATTCCTCTAGCTGGGCTTGCCTAATGTCATCATTTGAAATGAATTCAAGAACTCCTCCCAAAAATGATGTCAGTTCAGGAAATACTGTAGATTATCTTAAATACATATGTTGTTTTATTAGATGCTTTGAAAGGTACTCTTTGGTGAGGTGAGTTGAGAAAGGGAAATGAAGAAGTAATAAAATACTTTTCCCATTTGGAAAAGTCATTAAAATCTTCAGCCATGCATGGTGGCCCATGCCAATAATCCCAGCAAGGCTGAGACAGGAAGATGGCAAGTTCAAAACCAGCCTAGGCAACTTAGTGAGATTCTGCTTCAAAAAGGGCCAGGGATATAACTCAGTAGTAAAGCACTCTGGGTTCAATTCCTAGCACCTCAAAAATAAGTCTTCAAATGGAGCTAAAATAATCAGCATTTTTATTGCCCTGACGTGAGGAAAAGCTCATGCCTGTGCAGAGCCAGGAGAACCTTTGAAGTGTCTGATTCCTTCAGTTGTAAAGGGTGATTGCTGTTACTGTGCACATCCGGATCCTTTTTTTTCTTTGTTTTTTGTAGTGCTGGCCATCAAACCCAAGGACTTGGTACATGCTAGACAAACACACTTAACACTGAGCTACATCCCTGGCCTCTAAAGTTAGTTTGCAAAATTCCCAGAAGTACTGATAGTCACACTGCTAAAGGTTGAATCATTCTTGTTATCACCACGTGGATGAAAAAACATGACGTATAAACTAATTTGTGCCACTCACTAATTTTCTAATTAAATGACTATTCTTTGGAATGGCAAGGAAATTAAGATGCAATCAATAAAATTTTAAGACATTCCCATTTTTCTGTTAATATTTGGTGAAACCTGAAAGTTTAAGTACAAGATAAAATGTTTTTTTTGTTTTTTTTTTTTTACTTTTTCTCTGTGTAAGACTATTTATCACCTCTTGCTGTAACAGTCATTTTTATATTCCAGTTGATATTCTAGTGCACAACTTCACAGCTCATGCTGCCCGTGTTACTTATTGCCTGTTCTTGGTTTGCATCTGTTCCAATACTTTACTATGAGGATTTTCATGGTGTCCAGAGAGCATGAGAGATTTGTGCCCATCTGGATTGGTTAAGTATGAAAGTGCTATTCATTGTCAGCCAGGTTCCATGGAGTATGCCAAGTCTTCCTTGTAAATGCTGATTTTTAAAAGTGCTTGCTCTCAAACTGATATTTGAAGCACCACAGATCCAAGAAGAAGTTAGGGTGGTGAGAGGGCATGTTACAGAGAAGCGAGTAGTGACTTCAGTTGTACCTTGCAGGTAGAAGGTAAGTGAAATAACAGTGCCAGCATATTGTAGATGCTTGATGTTAAAAATCATCATTGGTGTTTTGAGGTCAATCAAGCATTTTTTATGTGTAGTTTGGTTCAGGTAATGAATGGTGGAGGTTGGGAAGATTATGGAGCCATTCCCTGGAACTTAATGAGGTTGGAAGATAGGTATTACCCCTCATTGCAGATCAGAGCAAAGCCTCAGAAAGTTCTAGCACTTTGTACAAGGGCTTCCAATGACAGCATGGAATAGAGGACAAGATCTTGTGTCCCCTACTCCGTTCTGCTCTCATACTGTCTCATTTAATCATTTGGTGCCTTTCTTGTTAAGTACAAGAATCAGCCAATTCCATCTGAAACTGACTTCATGCAGAGCACTCATGACATTTTCATTTGAATGGGATTAGTCCTGCTTGGTCTTCTTGAGGCAGGTCAAGAATTTTTTTTTTTTTTT